>PVLC010027727.1:0-21639 GCA_004027655.1 Graphiurus murinus
AGATTGTTCCTAAAGACAAGATAATGCAACAAGAAACAAAAGTGTGGTTCAGAAGTCAAGATGTCAGAAAGATACGTAATTACTGGCAAAATTAATGGATGAAGAAAACTAGAAATGTGGGAAGCAAACCAGAAAGTATACTGTTATGGAAGTCTAAAGTATTTTTTAAAATAGAGCCAAGAATTTTTTAACTGCTCCTCTACTATAAGAATAAGAGAAGCCGGGCGTGGTGGGGCACGCTTGTAATCCCAGCATTTGGGAGGCTGAGACTGGAGGATCCGGGTTCGCGACCAGCCTCAGCTTCCTAGTGAGGCACTCCACAACTTAGTACGACCCAGTTTCAAAAATAAAGAATAAAAAATAGGGCTGGGGTTATAGCTTGGAGGTAGAATGCCCCTGGGTTCCACCCCTAGTACCGCAAAAAAAAAAAAAAAAAAAAGAGATGACATTTCCAAAGAGCCCAATTTAATCGGTCATTGTTTACTCATTACCTTCTTGTCATTCTTAACCTAAAAATGCTATGTCTTTCCTTTATTGTCCAGCTGTAGTCTAACATTCTCAGTGCAACCATGACAATAATCCAAGGGTGCTGCCTGGTCTAACCAACTTATTCACTTTAATTTTATTTTCTGTCTCCTATTAGCATCTCTTCAAACTTTTTCGTTGTTTCTTACAAAGCCTTCTATTTATATCCTAACCTGACATTTCTGTGTGCTGCATATATTCAAACTTAAAAAAAAAAGTCATTGGATACAAATAAAGCACACAAGAAAGGAAGAGAGATCTCAATGACAAAATAAAGCAGTTTGATTGACCTTGTGATTTTTTTATTGTGTTCCTGGTTATTGTACAGTACATGAAAAGTCATATCTTTAAACACAGCTTGTAACTATTATGCTAGACTTGTTGTTTTATGAAATTTCACAGAAACTAAAGAATAACATCTGATTCAAATGAAAAATTGGACATATAAATGCATTTAAATTGTTAAGATATAGATCACTGATTTTGTGGAATGACTCTCAAAGAATTTAATAAATATATTGTGGAAAATTGTCACAGAAGTAAATTATAGCATAATAGTTCTTATTCATGGAACTCTGACTAATTTAAATGATTGACTGAAACTCTATGAGAAATAAGAAAAATTTTTTCCTTAGAGACTGCCCTAGAGATTCAGAGAAATACTGTGTTAAAACCAGTATTGAACTCTGCCTTTTCTCATTTAGGCATGAATGTCCTGAAAGATGAATTTTCTCAGAGATTATTTCCAATGAAAGATTTTGTGATTCCAAGGGAGGCTTGATAGTAAGAATGATCTGAGCTCCTCTGGTAGAGTTTCTAAAAACTCTTTCTTCAAGTGCCTGAGGGCAATGAAGTGAGAACTTATATTTCTGGAGGTTCTGTGAAGAAAGACATTCATAAAAATCTTTTGTAGGTTGTATTTTATAAGAAAATGTAAGATAGTTATAATTTTATTATATATTTTGTTACAGTTTTGTACTCTTCTTGTAACTGAGGAAAAACCTAAATAAACTCAAGAGCTGCATGAACTTGCCTTTAGTTTGTTTTAAAAATCAGCAATTTTAGAGGATGCACAGCTGAGCAATATACTATTAGTTTCACACTAGCTTTGCTGTGGATAGCATGTCTGATTGAAACCATCTAATGGGCTAAAGGTGTTCTGGGAAAGTTGCATTTCACTTTCTTCTCCAGCAAAAGCTGCCTTTCTATGACCTCCCTTAGTTCTCTGGAGGACAGTTAGTGGCCTTTCTGCTTTCAGCATATTGCCAACAATGCTTTCTTTCTTTATCATTATGTCTCTAAAATATTTGACTTTACTGAGCAGCAGTAAAATTGGACTTTTCTCAGTTACATTCTTACTCAACTGCAGTAAAAATGCTCTTGAATGATGTGTGATATTTATCACAATGAGGGGCTATGTGAACTCCTGGAATACTCTCATGTAGACCCTAAGATATCAGCTAATAAAATTTAAAGAAATGTTTGATGAAGAAGCACTGAAGAAAGAGGGGAAAGTCAGAAAACAGCCATAAAGAGAATATTTCAACAAAAAATCATATAAGGATGTTTGATTTAGGATCTTCTTTTCATTTTCTTTAAATAAACCTCTCTTCCTCAGTTTAATTTGTATTTCCATCTCTCTGATTGCTAATGATGTTGAAATTTTTTTTCATATTTTTGTTGGCCATTTGCATTTCTTCATTTGTGAAGTATCTATTTACTTTAATTGCCTATTTCTTGATTTTTTTTTTTTTAGTGTAAAGTCTTTAAGTTGTATATTCTAGACATTAGTCTTCTATCATAGGGATAGCTGGCAAAGATCTTCTCCCATTCTTTAGGCTTTCTCTTTAGATGCTTGTTGGTTTAATTTGATAAGCAGAAACTTTTTAGTTTAATGCCATCCCATTTAGTAATTCTTGTTTTAATTTTCTGAGATTTAGGGGTCTTATTAAAGAAGTTTCTACTTGTGCCTATATGTTGGAGTATTGGTCCTATGCCCTCTTCTAGTAGCTTCAAAGTCTCTGTTTTTTATCCATTTGAATTGACTCTTGGACAGGGTGAGATGTAGGTATTTAATTTAATTTTTCTACATTGATAACCAGTTTTCCCAACACCATTGTTGAAAAGGCCATCTTTTCTCCAATATATGTATTTGACACGTTTATCAAAAGTTTTTATAACTTCTAATCTGTTACATTGGTTTATGTGCCAATACCATGCAGTTTTTATTACTATTGCTCTGTATTATAATTTGAAGTCAGAAATTATGATGCCTCCTGCATGTTTCTTTTTCTTTGTGGTATTGGGGAATTGAACTCAGGGGCATTCTACCTCCGAGCTATACCCCCAACCCTATTTTTTTTTTTATTCTTTATTTTGAAACAGGGTCTCACTAAGCTGCGGAATGCCTCACTAGGTAGCTGAGGCTGGCTGCGAACCCATATCCTCTGGTCTCAGCTTCCCAAATGCTGGGATTACAAGAGTATGCCACCATGCCTGGCTTCCTGCATGTTTCTTATTGCTTCTTCTATTATGGGTCTTTGTTTCTCCATAAAAAAATTTTAAGACTAATTTTTCTAGGTCTGTGAAGAATGACATTGGTATTTTGATAGGGATTGCATTGACTCTGTAGGTCATTGTTAGTAGAATGGCGATTTTGAGATCTTTCCATCTTCTAAGATCTTCCTCAATTGCTTTCTTTAGCTGTTTAAAATAATTTTCATTGTAGAATTATTTAACCTCCTTGGTTAGATTGATTTCTAGATATTTTATTGTTTTTGCAATTAATGTGAATGCAACTGTTTTCTGGATTTCTTTTTAGGTGAAAAAAATCCTGATTTAAAGCAGATAGAGATGATGATAATAAAGTCAGTTTTCTTGCACAATCCTGTCTGGTATTATAGGAGTTGATGTAGAAATGAGTGCTCAGTTTTATTCTTGAGAATGTAGAACTTATTTCCCCATTCTTAAATAGACCTGATATAAAAAATCCAGAACTTTATTAGGATCATTTCTTCATAGAAAAAAAAAAAAACAGTTTGTCTTTTAATATTGTGATAAAGGGCTATTTACCAGTATGTTTTAGAAAGGAAGGTAGGATCTTTAATAGTTCTTTTTCATAATACTTAATAAATTTTTCTTTTTCTCTCCATTTTTCACTATCTCTCCAATCCAATGACTTTTCAAGAGTTTTTAGGAATATATCAAAATATAGGAGGAGGTTTTGCATCTATATAATAAGAATTCAAAAAAAGAAAACAGAACAGAGAACCAAATAAAATTGCAAATAATAATAATAATAATAATAATAATAATAATAATACAGTTAAAGAAAAGCATCTGGTATTGAAGTATATAAAATGGTTCAAATCAATGAGTTTTACAAAATTTCTCACAAACTGAGCAAGACTCTCAGTGATTTAGAAAGACTATGTGCTGGAGCCTACCAGCAATTTTGAATAAACCTGAAGGAGGAAAGTGAGGATTCCGAGAAAGAGACAGACAACAAAGATATCAGGAGGGATCACAGTAAATACTGTGTATGAAGCTAATAAGAGTCCTTCAGAAGCATGGGCCAACAAAATAATATCCTTATAATGTATCATATATATTTTTAGGTATTTCAATCTGACTATAGAAATGGCAGAAGCAATGAATTTTTGACACAAAGTGGAACTATTGGCCATTCCTTGAGGGAGTACCTTCCAATGATCATAAGTTCTCTTTTATTAATAGGATTGTTAGTTTGTATAGATCATATGTCCAGGCTTTCTACATTCATAACAAACTCCAGGCTATCCAGCAAACCTTCCCTTCTGTCTATGGGTCTGCTGAGACAAGACCTCTTTAAGGGTCTTTCCCTGTAATGCAGCAGCTATCCCTAAGCCTTGTGTATAGGACAGCCCAATATCAGAACATAAATGAATGTATTCAGGGAGATCAGCTTTCTTTTTAAAAGGACACAAAGCAGCTTGGCATGCGGAATTTGCGTTTTCATATGCCAATTGTTTTACTAATAATTGGCCTGCATCTCCCTCTCCTAGAAGCCTGTGTGAAGCTAGTAGAAGACTCCACACAAAATGATGATAAGGTTCATCAGGTCCCTCCCTTATTTTAGATAAATCTTCGTCCAGAGGCAGGCAGTTTAAATCAGGCCTTTTTTGCAGCTGTGTTGACCTGTGCATAAACTCCTGGTTCCCACATAATTTGGGCCTGCATGCTAGCAAAAGCTCCCTCCCCTGTCAACATCCCAAAGTTAGTGCCTTTAGGAGGATTCTGAGAAGCTTTCAATTCAGCTGTATTTTGGCATTGTTCATAAAATTCAGTCTTCCACAGAAGGTAATTCCCCCCCCCCCCGAACAAGCTTTAGCTAAACCTTTCCAATCATTGGGACGAAATGCAGCATCTACGGTTAAAGAATCTAACAGAATATGAGTAAAGGGTGCAGTTGGACCATACTGTGAGCAAGCAACTTTTATTTCCTTGATTTATTTAAAAGGAATCGGTCCATATTGTCTATGGACATTTCCTTCGTTATCTGGCACTTGAAACATGGGCATAGTTAATCTAAACCCTGCAATATCTTTTCCTCTCCATTTTGCCTCATAAAGAGAAGCTTATGATGATGACATTTTAGGAGGGAAAAGAGGAATAGCTGGAAAAAGCTGTTCTGGAGGCTGTTGCGCTACAGCAGTGACTGATGGTGGCAAAAGAGAAGGATACTTAGGTGGAGGGTCAAGCCCTGCAATCATGGAAGGTGGAGAAGACCTCTCTCTTTTGGTCTGCTGCACAATAAGCCATAGCTGAGCTAATTCAGCTCATAGAAGTTCTACATCTGCTGTAGATTCTTTTGTATGAGACAAGGTGATTAATGGGGTTTCTTTATCAAAATCAGCCAAATTGTTACAAGCATTGTCTGTGGGGGAACTGCTTTCCATCCTGTATCCTCTGCTTCATCAGAGTCTAAAAGGTCCTTACCATTCGCAGGAGCAGGAGGCCTTCTTTAACTTCAGCAGAACCCAATGCCTCTCCTAATTTATGCTGTTCATGTCTTAAATCTAAACTATCTTTAATTAATGTCCATAGCCCAAATGTATCTACAGGCACTTTATCTGGCCCATTAACAGTATAATAATCTTGTAAACATCCTCCTTTTAGCTACGTTTCTAAATTTAGTGTCCCTTCCTTAGAAAACCATGGGCACACTTTTTCTACAAAATTAAGAAAATAAGTAAGTTTCTGATGACTAACTTTTGCTCCTCAAGCACTTAACTTATTCTTTAACAGCTGTACAAATAACAGGCGACTATTGACTATTTCCCTGCCTCACTTGTATATACAGACTCCCGAGAAAATTTTACTCACCCCGTGTCTGTCTCCCTTTTCTTTGTTCAGCAAGGGATCCCACAATTACTTCCGTGGTGTCCTTCACTGTTTTTCCTGGTATTCAAGGTTGCTGTTCAGGGCACCAAATACCAGAGCCTGCCTGCAATGTTGGAACAAACCTGAAGGAGGAAAGTGAGGATTTGGAGAAAGAGACAGACAACAAAGATATCGGGAGGGATCACAGTAAATACTGTGTTGCCAAGTTTATTTCCAGTGCAGCTTATATACAGTTCTAAGGTTAAACACTTTACAGTGCATCAAGAATTACATGCTTTTCTTGAACCTTGATCTCAGCCAAGTCCTTGAGCAACCACCCTATGTTAATTTCAGAGCCCAGGAGCCCACACCCTAGGACAGATTAATCCTAAATGAGCACAGCTGCAAGGACAAGAAGTCATTAGGAACAGAAAGGAGATAGTTTCCTCAAAGACTAGCTTCCCACAACTATGTTTCAAATAAAAAGAGGTGGAAGTGTAGCTCAAAGTTAGGCTGTCCCTGAGTTTTATAAGTAGTACCAATAAGATAGATGATAGATGCTAGACATAGAGAGATGATGGATGATGATGGATGATGATGATGATGATGGTGATGATGATGGTGATGTACATAGATAATAGATAGATGACAGATAGATAGATAGATAAAAAGAAAAACTTAAAATATTAGAAATAAAGAAGAAATTTTAAAAGTTTTCAGAAAAGAAAATCTATAGATTATACCAAGTAACCAAAAAACAAGATAGTAGACATCACTATAGCAACATTAAAAGTTGTAGAAAAATAAATAGCATCATAAAAATTTCTGAGAACAAAGGTTTTATGACATCTAATTCTGAAATCAGCCAAGTTTTTGGATAACTGTGATAAGCCAAAGACATTTTTCTAGATACAGTATATCAAAGTTTACTTCCTGTTTATTTGTTTGCAAAATATAATGGAACATGGGCCCCTGACAAAATGAATGCAGTAAACTATCAAATAGGAAGCCAAAGAATTGGAAAAAACAATTATAATTATATTGGATTTATAGGAAGACCACTAAGGTAAGTTTTCATTATCACTGCATTCTGTGACTTAGCATTGCTCTTGTCTACACTGATCACCTGTGTCAGGTAGTGCTGGTCATGTCACTCCACTGTAAAGTTACTCTTTTTCCCCCTTCTCATACCAAACTCTTTGGAAGGAAGCCACTACTTGCTGACAACATTTAAATAGCGAAGAGTTATGCTATGTTTCCTCAAGGGCAACGTGTCTACATGAATTAGTTGAAAATTTTCTGTACGTGAAATTTGCCTATTCCTTTTGATTTATTTATTTACTCAGCAATTTGTTTCTGTAATTATGGAAGTGTGGATATTTATATTTTGGCTTAGGTACAATATTATTCTACTCATCAAGTTGCTCACATTCTTTCAGCTTTGGCCACTAACAAATCTCATTTGGCTTCAGCATCCCTTTAATATTCTTGTTAATGTGCTTGATTGCCAATTATTTTAGCATAAAATTTTTTAGCTTTCTGGCCTAAAAGATGCTCCAAGCTCATCTTGCATAGTTTCTGTTCCAGTTCTAAAATCAAGCGTGTCATTAAGAAGCCTGATAGAACAGGACAGGTTGTTACATATACACAGGCTTTTTAGTACTATTTTCCAATCAAAAGAAAATGAAGAAAACCAATGATAGTCATTCTTTCAAAAGTGATCTACAATTCCAATGTGACATTCATTAAATTACCAAGGTCACTCCTCACAGACATAGAAAAATTAGTCCTTTAATTCATGTGGAACAACAAAAAACTCAAAATAGCTAAAATAGTTCTTAGCAACAAGAACCATACAGGAGACATCACAATGCCTGCCTTCAAACTATACTACAAAGACACAGTAATAAAAACAGCATGGTATTGGCACAAAAACAAACACATAGACCAATGGAGCAGAATAGAAGACTTAGAAACAAATCCACACACTTACAGACAATTGATATTTGACAAAGGGACCAAAAACATACACTGAAAAAAAAAAAGCCTCTTCAACAAATGGTGTCGGAAAAACTGGTTAACCATATTCAGGAAAATGGAAATAAATTCCACTTTCTCACCCTGCATAAGAGTCAATTCAAGATGGATCAAAGACCTGGACATCACACCAGAAACTTTGCAGCTACTTAAAGAGGGCATAGGTCCAACACTTCAACACATAGGCACAGGTAAAAAATTTCTGAAGACTCCAAAGACACAAGAAATTAAAAAGATCAATACATGGGATTGCATTAAACTGAAGAGCTTCTGTTCAGCAAAGGAAACTATCAAGAGCCTTAATAGAGATCTCACAGAATGGGAGAAAAAAAAATTGCCAACTACTCCTCTGATAGGAGACTAATATCTAGAATATACCGAGAACTCAAGAAACTCATTGCTAAGAAATTATAACCCAATCAAAAAATGGGCAAGTGAATTAAATAAACAATTCACAAAAGAAGAATTACAAATGGCCAATAAATGCATGGAAAAATGTTCAAAATCATTAGCAATCAGAAAAATGCAAATCAAAACTATCCTGAGATTTCATCTAACCCCAATTAGAATGGCAATCATTAAAAACACAAACAACAAGAAATACTGGGAAAGGTTGGAGAAGTGGAAACCCTAATACATTGCTGGTGAGATTGAAAATTAGTGCAACCACTTTGGAAAACAGTATGGAGGATTCTCAGAATAATGGGAATGAACCTACCATATGATTCAGCAATACCACTTCTAGGTATACACCCAAACGAATGGAAACCAAACTATCAGACTAATGCATGAGTATCTATGTTTATAGTTGCACAATTCACAATTGACAAACTATGGAATGAATCAAGATATCCATCAATAGAAAAATGGATTATAAAACTATGGTATATGGTATATGACATTTTACTCAGCCATAAAGAAGAACAAAATCATGTCATTTGCAGCAAAATGGATGGAATTGGAAAATATTATGCTAAATGAGATTAGTCAGTCACAAAAAGTAAAACATTGGTTGTTTTCCCTAATATGTGGAAACTAGGGAGAAAATGGTCATAGGAGGGACTCCAGATGAAGAAAGAGAAACCTTAGATTGTGCAAAGAAAGCAACCTAACTAAAGGTGATGGGAAAGGAAGAGAGGGAAAAACACTAATCCACATGATGTACATTCATAAACATATCAAAGTCAACCACTAAGCCAAACATAAGAAGGAGGGAGATGGTAGAAAATGAGTTGGGAATTGGAGAAGGACTAAATGAATGTGTGCATGTATGCCATTACTAGCTTGTACCTCATTAAGATGTATGATTACAGCACACCAATGAAAAAATAAATAAATAAAAAAGAAAACCAATGTTAGAAAAAATTAATTTAAAAAATGTCAGCATAACTTAAACATTATAGTACCTTACATTCATAATATATGACTTGAAATTTTAGAATTTTAATTTTTAATTTCAATTTTTAATTGTTGAGCTTCAACAATTAAACATTATTTCCCTGGAGAATTGGTATGCCATGTTACAGCATTTCTTCAATATCTTGCATGATTTTGGTTGTACAAAAAATGGCTATATTTCTGCAGTTTTTGAAAAGATATGTAATTAATAAATAGAATATTTTTGCTATTTTTTACCCTTACAGATATCTGATTATGCCATCAAATTTCTTTATTTCATTAATACTTTCCTTTATATGCCTTTTTGACAAGTAATAGATTCTGGCATCAGAATCTACCTAGGTATTTGCTTTGCTGCTATAATTGACCATTCTCTATTACAGTACTATAGAGGTTCCAACCTCATTTCTTGTCTATTATTATTATTTTTTTTTGTGGTACTAGGAATGGAACCCAGGGGCATTCTACCTCCGAGCTACACTCCCAACCCTATTTTATTATTTTATTTGGAAACAGAGTCTCACTAAGTTGTGGAGAGCCTCACTAAGTTGCTGAGGCTGGCTGTGAACCTGCAATCCTTCTATCTCAGCCTCCCAAGTACTGGGATTACAGTCGAGTGCCATTGTTCCCAGCTTATCAATCTTTTTAGAAATATATTTCATTCTTAGAGTACAGAAGACTTATGATAGAAATTTTTAGAAAAAAAAAAACTTGTTTAATTTAAGAGCTCAAATAATTTTTTCTTTGAACACAAAGCAAAATAATAAATAGCTATAGAAATGGTCAGGAAACAATCTTACTTTAATTACACATTAAATTATTTTTACATTTTTCTTAGCATTCATTTTACTCAGCTTCAACCTCACCCTTACTTCTATTCTATGATTTTTAAAAATGTCTTATATTCCTGTCTCTCCATTCGTCAAGTAATACATGTCAAACAATTTTCTACTTTTCTCCATTTTACCACTTTATTTTTGTTTTATTTTTACCTCCTTAGCTAAGTCAGATACACAATAGGGCATGCAATGTTAAATATCCTTCTCTTTATTTTCTAGATTTATCTAAAAACAACTATATTGAAGAATTATATTAAAAGCCAAGCATTATACTAAGCTTTGGGAAACAAGAAAGACAAACCATAGCCATCAAGCAGACCATCACATAGAAAGTTCTTGAAAGTAACCATTTTAACATACTATTTACATCAGTCTTCTATGTCCTTGAGTGTTATTTCCCACTAATAATTCTCTCTATTATTCAATACTATGTCCACAGGACTCTTCCTTTGTCTTATGACCATAATGAAGATAATTTAAGAACTTCAAGGATTTATAAAATGCCTACTAAAATAACACAGCGACTTTAGACAATGTGGTTAAAACAGTGCTTAAACCTGGTTATGAAAGCTAAAGAGAAGATATTTTAATGTAGAGATTAAAACAATGTGAAATAAGCTTCGAGTGCTAATTTAAGTTCATAGGGCCTGGATAGAGCTATAACATTTGACCTTACCATGTGTTTTTGCTTCTCCATAAATGGAAGCCTGTAATTGTCACTCCCAGTTTTGGTTGCTATTGTCATATGAACTTTTTTACATTTTTACTGATTTTCTATAGGGAAATTTGGGGTTTCTCTCCTCAAAACCACCAGAAACTTTATTGTCTTGGCTTTACACAGGTTTGATTCTTCATAACCTAATAGAGAAGGGTGGTTTCTCCAGTAGTTTATATTTTGGAGTTGGTAAAACTGGTTATCATTTACTTTCTGTCAGTGTTGGTGGACTTTTTAAAATTTTTATGTTGTAGTTATTGTTTATTTTTGCACATAAGTTTGGAAAATTATAAGACATATTCACTTCTACTGTTGTCTTCCTAAAATATTTATAGTTTGATTTTAAATAATTATCTTTTAATAGAAAATCATTTTAACTTGTGATAAAAATGTAAAAATATTTATATTTAATATTCAGGAAATTTATTTTTTCTGCTTGAATAATTGAAATGAAACACATTTGTTATTGTGCTGGAAGGTAAGCAGATAATAATATGCCAAAATAAAAAAAACTTCAAAACAGCATAAATTGTATGACCTCTGTATAATGTGAAGTAAAGTCTATATGTCTGACACTGCATATTTTAATTGTGCAAAACTTAATCTTGACTCACAATGGGTCCCTTAAAAAAAATCCACCCAGAATATGTGAATGAGGCATTATTTGGGAAAATGCTCACAATGAGACTATTCAGGACTAAATTTGACTCTAAATCCAAGAACAGAGGTTCTTACAGAGAAGAGATCTCACAGAGAAAAAGGTAATGTGAAGATAAGACAGAACCTGAAGTCATGCATCTATAAGCAAGGAATGTCAAGGATTGTGGATAGCAACCAGAAGTACAAAAATTGCCTGCATCTCTCAGTCTCCAAAAGGAGACAACCCTGCCTGTACCTTGCTTTTGTACTTAGGACCTGCAAACTCTGGCTGTTTCAAGCTACCCAGTTTGTTGCAATTTGATATAGCAGCCCTGAGAAACTAATACATGTATCATCATCATTAAGCATCACATTTTTTCTATTCCTAAAGATAATTTTCAATTAATTAAATGTACCTTTAGTAAATCACTTAAAAATTACAATCTCTTAAAAAATAGTGCTGGATCATTGGACTTTCACATGTTAAAAAATATTCCCTAGAAACATATCTCATGTCTTAAAACTTAATTTAGAATGGATCTTAGATGTCAATGTAAAATATAAAATTTTTTGGAGAAAATATTACATGACATACATACTACCTTGGTTTTTCAGGCACAAACCAAAATCATAATCCATGAGGAAAAATGTAAATTTGACTTTATCAAAATTAAACATATTGTTCTTTGAAAAGAAAAGCCAGAGGTTTGGAGAAAACATTTGCAAGTCATGCATCTAGTAAAAGAGTAAAGTATAAAATATATAAATATCTCAAAAAACTCAGCTGTAAGAGAACAAAAAAATTAAAATGAGTTAATGGTCTAAACATATACTTCACCAAAGAAGATATGTGGATGTAAAACACATGAATTGATGCTTAGCATCATTTGTCATTAGGAAAAAGAAAATTAAAGCTTCAATGAGATTCCACTATACATACAAAACCTGTACACCATGTTCATTGCTATATGTTAGCACTAAAACCTGGAGACAACCAAAATGCCTTTCAAGAAGTGAATGTATAAACAACGGTGGAATATCCAAACAATGGTATACTATTCAGTGAATAAAGGAAAAAAAAAAAAACACACACACACACACACACACAACTATTAACTCATAAAATGGTATCCACAAATCTTAAATGTATTTTGTTATATGAAAGAACAAGACACCAAAAACTATGCAGAGTATAGTTCCATTCATCCAATAGCCTGGAAAAGGCAAAATAATAGGAGTAGAAAATAGAGTTTGCAAGGAAGTCGGTGAGTGCTGAAGTGGTTGTCTTCAAAGGGAATGTAACAGGGACATTTTAAGGTCATAGAACTGCTCTGTATGATACTAGAGTGGTCAAAACCTATAGAATGGTCTATCATAGAGAGCAAATTTAAATGTATGCAAAAATTTTAAAAATCTAACTATGATATTGAAGGAAGCCAGGATGAAATGTAAAGTGTGTCCAATGAATTATGAATGCTAACATAATTGCACCAAAGGAATTGGGTTGACCTATTTAAATTTACAACTGAATGAGAGTCAGAAATCAGTATTTTAATACAGGCAAAAAGTAGAAGCCAGGCATAGTGGTCCATGCCTGTAATCCCAGAACTTGCGAGGCTGAAACAGGAGGATCTCAGGTTCAAGGACAGCCTCAGCAATATAGCAGGACTCTTAACAACCTTGCGAGACCCTGTTTTAGAATAAAAATAAAATAAAATAAAAAGGGTTAAGGGTATAGCTTGGAGGTAGAATGAAACTGGTGCAATCTCCAGTACCATAAAAACATGAAAAATAGATAGGTGGACAGAAACAATTATAGGCACATGTGTGTGTATTTCTTAGTGTATCCCTCTAGACTGAAGGTCATGTTGAAACCTAACCCACTTTGTGACAGTATTAGGAAATAGGACCTTTTCTGAGAGATTAGGAAATGAAGATAGATCTCATTATTGGGCTTTCAGCCTTAATAAAAAGGCCTTGGAAATGCCCCTTGAATGTGTCCACGATGTGAGGATATAGTGAGAAGACCATCTGTGAACACAAAATAGACCCTCACCTGACACCAGATCTGCTGGTGCCTGATCTTGAACTTACTAGCCTCCAGAATAGTAAGAGAGAAGTGTCTATCTTTTATAAGCCAATCAATATATGATATTTTTGTTATAGAAGCCTTAACTGACTAAACATATTCATGTATACATTCTAGCTCATTCTGCTTAAAGGACCTAGAAATAATAATATTTTAGTATAACTAGGAACTCATGCTACATCTTGAGACAGAGTTACATAGCAACTTGCTCTCAAATGCCTAATGCACAGAAACTGTGAGATAATAAATATTTGCTCTTTTAATTTAATTTGTTATGCAAATTCTGGAAGTAACTTGTTATGTTGCAATTGACAATATACATCACAATAATGTCTTTTACATCTATTTCCTCCCAGAAAAGAAGTTAGCATAAGATTGAGCATTGGGATTAGTCATTCTGTCTCTAGTTTTCTAAACTATGGAATGGTTCTTGAACTTGTCTTTAATTTTGTTTCTATTGATTTTTTTGAAGTGTGAAGTTCAGTTATTTTATAGAGTTTTCTTTAATTTTGGTTTATCTGATATTACTTCATGATTAGATTTATATTGTGGATATTGGGCTGGAATATTTATAATTCATTTATTGCAGGATTTTTATAAGAGCAAATATTTTAAATGAGCTTAACCCAAATAAATGAAAACCAGAACTGGTTAAACAAATTATAGTCATCCTGATCAATAGAATATAATAAAATAATTAAATATTATGATACAAATGCATTTTTATTGACAAAGTTAGGATAACATATTACTTAGAAAAAAGAAAAAAAAATAAGTTTCAATGCTGCAGGCATGATTTAATCTCATTGATTAGCTCTAGAATGTAAATACCCTTGTCCCTTAGTCTGTGGAGATTGGTTCCAGGATTCCAAGCAGATATAAAACCTGCAAATGCTTAATTACTTTATATAAGATGTGGTAGCATTGCCTATAACCTACACACATTCTCTTGTATACTTCAAATCATCTCGAGATTACAAATATAAAATATGTATTACTAATACAAATAAATGTCATACAAGCAGTTGTCAAGCTGTATTGTTTAAGAAAATAGACTATATGAATGTTCAACATTTTTCAAATATTTTAAATCTGTAGATAGTTGAATCAATCAATCACATGGTCAAATTTCACAATAAAAATTTTTATACTTTTTCCCCAAAATGTCATAGATGTTTCTATAGCTATTAACAGAAAAGTAGTACTAAAGAAAAATGTTAGTAGCTGCATTCAATAAAACAATTAACATCTATGAATCTGTGCCACTCTATCCCAAATATTCCTAAAATGCAAATAACAGTATTGAGATATAATACGTACAGAAATAGTAAAGCAGATTCCATACTTAAATAAAAATCGTATATCGCTTAAGTAATTTCATTTAACCTCTCCTAACCTTAAATTACTCATTTATTAAATAAAAAGAAAAATTGCCTTCTTAACTGCCTGAAATTACTTAGGTAAAAAAATTGGTGGCTATTCCTTGGATTTATAGTTTCTAGAGAATTCACTTAAAATTGAATAATTTAAACTTCTTCTTATTATATTTTTGTCATTTCTCTACTAAAGTTGAAACCATACTTAATAGACTATTACCCAAAGTTAGCTTCAATTAACTGCATACATAGGTCCTAATGGGATATAAAATGTGGAAGCAAATAATCTTATAGTTCAGAGTGAGCCATTATAAGAAAATCTTCATAAACTTATACATTGAAGCAAGGTATGCAATCACAGAAAGGCATAAATACTTGTGACACAAATAACTCTTGAGGATGTCATGAGATAATGTGTATAAAGGTCCAAGAATTATTTCTGATCCTTGGCAGAATGTCAGAGATATTGAATTTCTATCTTACTGTTAAAAGAGCAAATTAACTCTATTGCAGATAGCTTGAGATTCATCTTGCTTCTATCTAGATAAATTATTAGGTACTTGATAAACTTTCATGAGAGAAAAAAAGTAAAATCTCAAAATAACTTTCAATAGAGGAAAGAATTAGTATATCAAAGACAGTCTTGAAATTTCTGAACTAGGTTTATACATGATAGAGTGCTTTGGAACAATGTTCTCAGCACAACCATTTGTAGCTGTAATGGAATTTACCTCATTTATTTACCTCTTTTATGTCAATTTCCTTTTTTTTTCTTCTTGCTCATTTGCTATTTATATTGAGTGCTGCATTTTCCATATATATATTTAAAAGAAAGACGCATACATATATATATATATATATATATATATATATATATATATATATATATATATACATATATTTTTTTTTCTTTTGAATTCAATATCCAATGTTCACTTTACTGTGACCCACTTCTTTCCATCTCTTCTTGAGAAGCCCTACTTATTGAATTTCACACATTTCTGAATATTTTATTGCATCTATTCATCTCTGTTTGTAAGTGTTCAGGTTTTTGTTTCTTTTATATATAAGTTAAATAAAATTTTCTTAAGTAATGGGTATAGTTTAAATATGGCAGAATATTCTACAACAATGTGGTTATTCATTTAGTAGTTTTTTTCCTCCATTTTCATTGAAATACCAGTCTTTGTTGTCTCTTAATTCTTAATTTATTGATAATGAAAGGAAGCTTTACTTTTTCCCTTTGAATTAATTTCATAATCAGTTCAGAGGCAGGAAGAGTAGAGATTTTAAATACAAGCCAAACATAGTGACATTTTTTGTTTGTTTTGTTTAGTGCAAAGATCAGCATTTTTTTTTTTTTTAAATCTGGGCACAATCATTTGGGATTTAAATGGATGTCTACTTTTTCTGAGTCAAAATTCATATGATTATATAAACATAACCTTTTATAAAATTACTAAATCATGTCCTTGGCCTTTGCCTTTATGTTCCTGAAGATCATGTTGTACTCACACACACACACACACACACACCCACACAAAATGAGCATTAATATTTTGTCATTGAGAAGGTAATGCATAATTTTGTTTTTTGTTAAGAAAGAGGCATGATAAAGCATGAATATTGCAACATAGTTTTAAGTGACCAGAGAATGTGAAAAGGAAAACTTCTGATGTCTAAGCAGGACTAGAAAAGTACAAAACAGGGTACAATAGATACTTAAAATGGGATTAGAAGCAAATCCTTCTAGATACTCAAAGAAAAGTTATTTTATTGTAACTATGGTCCAAGACTTTGGCATTGCAGTTGGGTCTCAGAACACAAGCAACCTTTGCCAAGTAAAGGAATTGAAAAAAAGGCATTTCTGGTAGTTAAAAGAAAAGCAGAAACATTGCAGACATGTTCCAGAAATGATGATAAAGACAATCATTTAAGTAATACTTAGTATGTACTAAGTGCTTTACACACATTAACTAATTTCATCTTTACAAGAACCCTCTCCAATTGGTACTAATAATATGCCACTTTTCATTTGGGGAATATGTGGCAGAGAGTTTAAGTAATCAAATTTTAGACTCAGAAATCCTGGCTCCAAATCTGTATCCTTAGTCATAAGGCAATTCTACCTTGGTAAAACAGAAATGTAAAATCATCAGATTCTAAGGTAAGATGGGAAACATGTAGTTTGGATGCGGCTACTGCACTGGACACCACTGGCCCACTCTGGCAAACAATATTTACATACTTTCCCACTCAGCGTCAGCTTGCTTCAGTCATCACACCACAAAATCACTCCTGACCAATTAGGACTAACTAAATGGGATTTGAAGACTGTGCTATATGCCTGCAAGAATAGCCAATTCTCTCAGTAAAAAACAAATAAAAAGATTAAGAATGTCAGACTAAGTCGAGCATGGTCGTGCACGCTTGTAATCCCAGCATTTGGGAGGCTGAGACTGGAGGATCTGGGTTCGAGGCCAGCCTCAGCTACCTAGTGAGGTACTCTGCAACTTAGTGAGACTCTGTTTCAAAATAAAGAATAAAAAATAGGGCTGGGGGTGTAGCTTGGAGGTAGAATGCACCTGAGTTCAATCCCTACTACCGCAAAAAAAAAAAAAAAAAAAAAAGTCACTGCAGGATAACAATATATTTTTGTAATGTTCTAGGCTACAAAGAAAAAAGAATTAATCAAAATAAAGGCAATTTTACTGAAATAGAAAAATATGTGATGAAGGCATCCTGCAACTATATTAGATACTCTTAGAAGGAAGGAAGCTATACCTATACCATGTTACTTACTCTCAGATAAATATTTTTTATTTCTGTTAAAATCAATATTCCAGAGACTTATTTGGTCTGAGCATGATACTATATCACAAGAAAATGAAGGTTGTATTATTTTATCCAGATGGAAAATATGATATTAAGTGTATTTGGGATAGTAGAAATTGATGTGGAGAAAGACACTGCTTACCCAGAAATTTTAGAATATCTTACTCTCCTAGTATGTTAAGAGAAGGACAAGGAGAAAGAAACTCAAAGTTTGCATATAATTAGGATAGCATTTTTTGTTTTAGCAGCTAAATCATCTGTTCGAGTTTAATCCTTCACAAATAGCTGAGTGGAAATATTTAGGGTGGATGAAGCAGGAGGGTATAAAGTAGAAACATTGGTTCTAGACAGAAATCATTTTTTCTTGCTCCTTCTTAGTATTCACGTTATGAACAAACCACACTCAGAAGTTGAGCAACCTTATCAACGCTGTAATATCTATCACTCTATTCAATGCATAAAATGTATTCTTATCTGTGTAGGAAAATTTTGTAGTTCCTTTGTGTACTTATAGTTACTCTAGTTGATTGAATTTCACAATTTGAGTCTTAAATATTTGGTGAAGATGTATTCTACACTTTTAATTGAATGTGATCTTTTTCACATGACTTTAATATTCTTTCACATGTAAGTCTCTAATGAATTCTATAGGTTTATAGTGCAAGATAGAAATCGTATGGTCCAGTGTCTTGATGTTTATATTCTGCTGTAAGAAAGAATATGGTACAGCCAGAGCAGTGATATATGCCCGTAATCCCGGTATTTGAGAGGCTAAGATAGAAGGATCACAGTTTCAAGTCCAGTGTGCAGTAATTTAATGAGACCTTGTTTCCAAATAAAATAGGGCTGGATGTGTAGCTCAGAGGTAAAATGGTCCCGGGTTCTAGCCCCAATACAACACGTGAAAACTCAAAAGAACAAGTTGTGTGTCAAGCTTTATCTCTTTATGAGGCAAGCCTCAGTGCGAAGCAACAGTCAACAAAGATGCTTCAAATCAAGAGACATGATAAAAAGAAGATCACGTATAGAGTACAAGCAGGGCTAAGGAGAACAGCAAGCATACTGAAGCATCTGACCAGCAACAGCAGTAAGCTATTAATTTCCATTGAAATTGTAGCAGAAAAAGAGGAAGGGGAAGAGAACTGCAGGAGAATCCAACTGGCAGCAATTATTGTCATGGAGAAATGCTACCACTTCCAAAACAGTCTAAAGACAGAAGGGAGCAGGAAAGAAACACCTAAATGTTCTTTTATTTTCTATTCTAATGTATCAGTGTCTTCATGGATGAAACACAACCAAAGAGAACTGGTAGTGGAGATACATCCCATAGGAGACAACTCTTGAGGAAAATAACAGAATTGTGTAGGTGAGAAAGAGCAAACTGATAATAATTAGTTCACAATACTTTACTCTCTATTCTCTTAACGAGCCTCAGTTACCACATCTGTAAAATAACATTAATATTCCTGTAGACAAGACTTGTAATAATTAAACACAAAGTGTTGGACACAGAGACTACATGTGTTAGGAATCCAAAAAAGGTGAGCAAAATGACCTTTATATTTCCTTCTCATATCAAGGATACAAATAAAGTTAATATAAGAAATAAAAAAAATGTTTTAAAGATTAAAGTACAATGAAAAAGGTTAAAGTTCATTATATAACCATATATTTTAAGAATTTTTGGCAATGTAGGTTGACAAAAAGCAGCTAATTTCTGAGAAAAGTCTTTAATGAGTTGGTAAAGGTATATGTCATTTGAAAGAGTATAATCATCAAAGCAGAACATTCTTGCTCAAAATAACATCAATTTTATACTCTGAGACAGGAAAGGAAGGTTAGTCTCAAGAGAATTGAACAGGATACAAATGGAAATAAATATTGCAGATATTATTTTAGAGGTTCAGGAGAAGGAGATTTAACAAACTGACATTCACCCATAGATCACCAAGGCCTATCCTGTATTTTACAGGCTGAACCTTTGAAGCTGAGCAGGAGAGTGGAGTACACATCTTTGAATGACACCAGACAGGAACTCTCCAACCTGAGATTTAGAGTTCCTTTAATCTTTAATGAAATTATTCATATGAACCAATAAGAGAGAGAGAGAGAGAGAGAGAGAGAGAGAGAGAGAGAGAGAGAGAGAGAGTGTGTGTGTGTGTGTGTGTACTTTTCAATCCTATTTTTGGGGGGGAAGATACTCTTAAATATATAGTTTACAAAGAAATATTTCCAAACAGCTAGGCATATGGGAAAATCCTCAAACACAAAGGCAAAGAGAGAAGGAGGGAGAAAGAAGAGAAAGAATATCAAATAGAGAAAATAAATAGATTTGGAGGAAATCTAGCTTATAGAGAGAACAGAAGAAAACTTAAAAATCTGTATGCTTTGAGATGTAAGATTTGATTATAAAACAAGAACATCTTTATTATTAAAACTATGCTTAGAAAATAAGAAAAATCCTTATCTACATATATGCATACATACATATATAAAATTGTATATTTGATTATTTGTGACATATATGAGTGTCATATTTGAATATTATACAAATAACCAAACTTACAGTCTCCAACAACAGGGCAAACTGACATTATGCATTTCTAGTTTTGATGCATTAAGAAAGGTTCAATCCTGTTTGCCAAACTGTTTAATTTAAATTTAATTATTCAAAGTAATCACATATTCAAATAGAGGGTTAGCTTTCAAAACAACTGGCATTGAGCCTTCAAAACTAATTGTACAAGGAAAAGAAAAACTGGAAAGAAATCTAAATTTAAAGAAACTAAATAACCTCCTCCAATAAAAATGAGAGCTCAGCTTTGAAGAACATTAGAGGACCTTTGAATACAGCCTATATTATTGAATAATTTCTCACTAATGCTCTGTGAATTATTACAATTAGCTATGATTCAAAGAAAGAATATTTTAAACATGAATTCCATATCCATCAAAACTATTAAGAAATATCAGCAATAATGTTTCCTTTTAAAGAAAGATTTTACAGTAAACTGAACATGAGAAGCAGAGTGGGGGAGGGAATGGTGAGGGAATTAGGGAAGGGTTAAATGAGAGATGTGTGCATGTATGCCTCTACCATCTTATACTTAACAAAGATGTATGATTACAATGCACCAATAAAAATAAAAAAATAAAAAATAAACATTTTACACACGGAGTTTCTCAGAAACTTCACTTCCTATATATCCTTTCTTTGGAATCAACTGGAGGCTGAGCTTCTAAAAATGTGGGAAAGAATGTTCCAGAAATAGGCAAACAGGATCCATTATCCATCCAATGGCAGTCTGAATCCAGAGGACTCTGTGATGATCTTCAGGGGGAAAAATGATATTTTAGAAATATAATTTGGATTGAAATTCTTGAAAACGTGGAACAAATTATAGATAGGTTTATACAAAGTTATGCATGTTAATTAAAGGAGAGATAATTTTTTCAAGAAAATAAATACAGTTTTCAATAAACAGTTTTGCACCATCATATAGGTGTATATATTGACTTCTGAGTTCTCAACCTGAAAATAGTAGAAATGACATTTTTAAGAAGTAGGGAAAGAAATTGAGGTTGAGTATGCAAACAAACTAAATTTCACTTCTGTTAAATGTATCAATCAAGAAAATACTTATGAAAAAATCTTTGATATATGGAGATAACCATAAAAATGAAGATAAAATTCATAATTTAGCAACTGAGCAGCAGGATTAAAAACTGTGCATATAAAATAGGTGAACACATTATTTTGATATTGCTTCCTCTTATAGCAGACCCTAAGACAAAGTTTATGTGTAAGTTATTTGTGAATGTGAT
>PVLC010027728.1:0-21618 GCA_004027655.1 Graphiurus murinus
TTGAACTCAGGGGCATTCTACCTCCAAGCTACACCCCCAACCCTATTTTTTTATTCTTTTATTTTGAAACCGAGTCTCACTAAGTTGCGGAGTGCCTCACTAGGTAGCTGAGGCTGGCCACGAACCCGGATCCTCCGGTCTCAGCCTCCCGAATGCTGGGATTACAAGCATGCGCCACCACGCCCGGCTCTTGAGAGTTCTTTCTTGTCTCTGATATTTCCATTTCCCTAGAGGAAAAGACAGAATTTATGATGAAAACTGTTAGCAGTGCGTAGGGACACCTAATACCTTGGCATGGGCTCATAACTTGCATGATACTTTCCATTTCTAAACTGTTTTTGTTCTACTCAAATCTTATACTGCTTTAACATGGAAAGAAGAGATGATCATCCTAGATGTAAAACAGTCCAGTTCTTGACCCAGATATTCCTCTTCTTTAAGTAAGCAAATAATCTTATTCACATGATGGAAAAGGAACAGAGATGGTCGGGAGTGAGGCCAAACTTGCACATGACAAGGGAGTATGGCAATTAAAATGATTTGAGTTTCATTAAAGGAGGTAAGAAGACCCTTGATTGAAGTATGCCAAATTATGATGTCTCTGATAAAAACTACTCAGACTCTACATTCTCTATCCTAAAATTATAGATTACTACAATCTTAGCAATCTGTGATAGCAAAGTGCTTCTAGGTAATTTATTAGCTATTCTATTAACATTAAAATTTTCCCTACCTTAAAGGCATGTGGAGAAATATTAAATGTTCCCATTATCTCCAAAACAAGAAAAGCATGAGGCATTATAATACCTGATTTCAAGGTGCATGATAGAGTCATAGTAACAAAAGCAGCACATAACCATTATGATTAGATATATTATGTTCCCTAAAAAAGCTCATGTAATGTCCAGAGTTGATGTGATTAAGTCATGAGGCTTGTAATCTAAGCAGAGGACAAATTCACTGTAATGTATTTGCTGGTGGTAACCTAGATAGGAGGGGTTACAGGAGGAGGTTCTCTTGGGGTGCGGCCTTGGCGATTATGTATGATCCTTCCTCCCCTTCTTTGCTCTCCTGCTTCCGAGCATCATGATGTGAGAGCAGGGTCTACTTTCTCCCTTTATCTACCTCCTGCTGCCACACCCTGAGCTCTGCCGATCTCACCTGACATGGACTGAACCTCTGAAATCTTTCAGAACTGTGAACAAATAAATCTTCCTCCTTCTAAGTTGTGTGTGGTCAGCTCATTGGGTGACAGCATTGAAAATGTTAACTGAAACAGACAGGGAAAATGACGGAGGGAATGGGACTGTTCTAGAGGAAGAACGGAACTTTTAAGTATGGAGAATGTATTGTTTCCCCAGCAAAGAGCTTTGTGGTCTATGCATAATCTCATTTAATCCTCACAGTTTTCTTTACAAACAGAAAATTAAAAAAAAAACATAAATTTTCTTTTATAGATGAAATTTGTAATACTTCATAAGAGAAATGAACTTTATCCACGGCCCCTCAATTATTATGTGTAGAAATAAAATTGTTATCTAGGTCCGTTTAAATGTAAAGCGGATCTAGGATCCTCAACACTGAATATTTAATAACTGACCTATGGTTCAGGGTCCACTTTGAAGTGTCCCCCTACAATAGAATGTCCAGTGACATTAAAACTACACAGTAATTTGTAGTTTGAATAATTATTCATTGGTCATTGAGGTTCAGGTCTTGAGAGATTAAGAGATTATCCTGTTTATGATTTCTGAGAAGCAGGGAAAAAATCTGCATGTAAATCTTATCTCTTCTATAAGAACTTCTGTGTCAGCCTTCCTAAGGGTGATATATGAAGATTAAGGATTCGGAACCTACAGGCAATCCCCAAAGCTATAGAATTAGTATCTCCATATGTTATACACACACACACACACACACACACACACACACACACACACACAAAGAAAAAAAAACAAAAAAACACCTCCATGTTACACCAGCTGCCAGGCAGAAACCAGGGCTGCAGATCCTCAAGGAATAATGATAAAGAGAGGAGAAGGAAAGAGCTTGAGCTTTCTAGCAGTTTATGGTAGCAGGGGAGAGAGAAATGCAAGAAGCTACACCAGCTGGCCAGGGATAACATTGTGCCTGGCCATGTTCCCCAAAGGCCTTTCCCAACCACTAAGTCCTATTTCCAACATTGCTACATTTTCTACCACATAAGGTCTGGGGGCACTTTAAGTCCAAGTTAAAACATTCTGTAAGTGCTTTTTGAAATACTGCAATGGCAAAGGCCAACCTAATAGCAGCAGCATCAAAGATCAGTGGCTTGGGAAGATAGCATGATATAGTAGCAAAAGCAGCTGGGCACAAGTCAAATAGCCTGAGTTCAATTCCTTGAAAAAGTTATTTAAACCCTTTACTTCCATATCTGTGAAATAATAATGCCTAACTCAGAAGTTCATCGTGAAGGACAAAGAAATATTGTTCATTGATCCCTGAGCACAAAGTTAGTATAAAAATATTAACTATGATAATTTATAAACTGGGAAAACATACGTAGAAGATGATGAAGTCAATGGATCATTAATGTGAAAGGCCCAGACACATATTTACTCTAATAAAATGTTCAAGTATAATATATGATAACCTTAGGATCTAGGATGATAGAGAGTGTGTCATGGCTTTGCTTAAAAAATGAGTTATTTAACCAACAAATAGCTATTAAATTCCCAATTAATAGGTGAGAAAAATACAGCTGAGTGTAACTATAAACTGTCCAGGAAAAAAAAGATAATTGTTAAAGGCCAATATTCTGCCAAGAGGGTCAGATGCACAGTAATGTTTTCTATGTGCTAGGAAGTGAGCTGAGACTTTGTCTTAATTATCTCGATATTTCCATTCCAACAAACATCTTAATGTTCTTTTAATGAAGTCTATATGACAGAGTGGGTTCATATATTAGATCATAAAACATTTGTTTAATGAACAAATAAGTAGAAACATAGAGTTTAAATAGAATATTAATCTAGAGTAATATACTATGTCAGAATAGTCTAATAAATAAAATGTTACATGTTGCAGAAATTAAATATCTTCTCTGTAAATGGAACTGTGGGAGTCTCAATAGATGCATACATATTTAGATATGTTTCATTCACTAAGACATCCAAAAAGCTGCTCATTTCATTTAAACTCTGCTTTGTGTTTGGAAATTTTCACAGAAATTCATAAAATATTAATTCGTACTTAGCAACCTTTCAAAAGACCATTAAGTGAACCTAAATTTCACAGATATTTCATCCAAAAATTAATATAAGCTGTCCAACTTTAGAGCCACTGACTTTGAGTTAAGATCTTTATAAATAGGCATTCAAAAGTGGTATACCCCAACATATGGGCATAAAGAAGTAAACTTTGAAGGCCACTAAGGTTAGAGATCTCTAGGACCTAAGATCCTGCTAACGATAGACTACAGAAATATTTCCTGTGAAAATAGAAAGACTTTTAAATCTAATATGTATGGGTGGGCTTGAATCCTGCCTGAAAAACAACCAATTAATGTTAGCCTATCTTTAAAGCAAAATAAGATAATTATACCCGGCATGCAAATTCTCTAAGGGATAAGAATTCATAGGATAATCAGTATTTTTCCAGTTTGTTTGCATAAATTACTTTTCTCTTTTTCTTTCATATATCTTGACTTAAAAAATACAACAAAACAAAACAAAAAAAACCTTTAAAAAAACTCTGACCCCTTGTCTAAGAAAATACTACCATTAGGTCCTAATATTAGATCATATGTTTTTCATGTAGACGTGATCAAACTTCATGACTATATAATTGTAATGATCTCTTATGTTTTAATCTCTCTCCTTCTAGACTTTGAGGTCCGTGAAGGTCTAAGAACACATCTGTTGGCCTAGCAATTGTCTTCTTAGCATCTATCATATTTCTTGGTATATGTAAATGCCTAGTAAATATTTTTTTAATTAAATAAATAAATGGCCTTTTAAAAAGGAAGGCAAGAAAAAATCATCTGACTTTCTGGCAAAATAAGTAATTTTTTTATGGGGGAGGAAAGTGGCAAAGTATAAATGATGAGTCAAGACAAATCCAGAAATATAGTCCTCATGGGTAGTCTTTTTATTCCACATAAATGACACTGAAAAATATATTGAATCCAGCCGGGTGTGGTGGCACAAACTTGTAATCCCAACATTTGGGAGGCTGACACTGGAGGATCTGGGTTTGTGGTCAGCCTTAGCTACCTAGTGAGGCACTCCTCAACTTAGTGAGACCCTGTTTCAAAATAAAGAATGAAAAATAGGACTAGGGGTGTAGCTCGGAGGTAGAATGCCCATGAGTTCAATCCCCAGTACTGAAAAAAAAATTGAGTCCAAAGTGGTTATTTTATAAATAGTTGCTCTGCTAAAGAAAAGATTACAGAGCTTCCATACCAGTCAGTATAATTAGCTTATCATCTACATATAAAGAGGATAACTTAAATTAACTAGACTACAATCTATTCAGTATCTTACCAGGTGAGGGAAAAGACAAGTGACCCCACTTAATACCCTTGACAGCATCATAACTGGACTTAGGAACAAATAAACAAATAATATATGTTAGGAAAGGGGTTCTCATCCATTGAATAAAGATGGTTCTGGATAAAGATTGTTCATAACAGGAGGAGAAGAAGGAAGAGAAGGGCCAGGAGAAGAGAAAGAAGAAAGAATTGTCATATATGGATCTATGAGGCAGGCTTCCCTGAATAATATTACCCAAGCCTGGGTATGAAATGGAACTAATTCATCGACTAAATGCTTTCTACTGTGTAAGATAATAACCACTGTATGTAACTTAGAAATCTAATCTATTCTGAAACCTGAGAAGCTACTTTGATCTCCTAGACCTCTGTCTACTGATTCTGAGCATCCTGATTGTCTGTTTTTTTTTTTTTTTTGAAATTACTTAAGAAATCTTTTTATATAGGTAAGATTTCTCATTCATATATTCATATGTGATTGGGCAGTAGTTCCTAACCCTCCCCTTCTGTGACCTTCCTCTGCCTAAGCCCATTCTAATGGAAGGTGTTCCGGTAAAATATTAACAACCATGGCCAAGGAAACTAAAAATAAATAAACTCTTCAGGGTAAGAATTCCAATAAACATTTTGTTTGCCTGACAAAATAAGACACAC
Source organism: Graphiurus murinus (assembly GCA_004027655.1). Taxonomy (NCBI): domain Eukaryota; kingdom Metazoa; phylum Chordata; class Mammalia; order Rodentia; family Gliridae; genus Graphiurus; species Graphiurus murinus. Next base: position 5,186 of record PVLC010027728.1, read on the forward strand.
TGCCTAAAAAGTATCTTTGTGCTTGTCTTTCCCTTTCCCTATAATATGAATACAATCGCTATGAAGGCTGGTATTGAGTTCTTACTATAAGGGAATAAAATATTAACGGAATCTAACTTTGCCATAAGCATTAATTTTGATATATAGAAGCCACTGGCACAATGTCATTCCCAAAGCTCTAACATGTGAAGCAGACCTCTATTTAAGTGTCTGTAGCCATCTTTCTGGTATTTGCAAACTGCTGAAAAGCATTCCTGATAGAAAATATCTACTTAAATGCCTTGAATATCCCAGTAAGTGTTTGGGAAGTTTAAATAAATTTCAAAGTGTTATAGATATGAACTTTCAAAAACCCCATTGATTACTCAGAAATCTTCAAAATAATCCAGGTGTCTGTAATAAACGGCAAACCACAAAAGAAACAGTGATTTCTGTAACTGTGCTCTCAAAATCCTTATGCACTGAATAGCTGCTTACTCTACACAATTTCCTATACATGGAATCCCTTTGAGTCTCTGTAGGATCCCCATCCTGTCAAGCTCAGGAAATAAAAAAAGCTTTCAAAAAGACCTCTTAGATGAGAACTTAAAACTTTTTTTTTTTAATTTCATAAGAGCTCAAAAATTCCTGATAATTAATTCCATTTCTTTTTATTATTTTCCTCTCTTCATCACCCACTTTATTTGTGGATTTTAAGTCAGAAAATTTGAATTTAATTCAACAGTGATTTGATGCATAGAATTTTACCTCATGTTTAAAATAGTGGAATGAATTCCTACCTCACTGATGTCTTGAAGATTTTAAGAGATCATCCATTTACTGAATATCCTTTCTCCCTTTGTACTGGTGGAGATAAATGAGAAGTTGCTAGCCAAACTCATCAATGTTGAGCAATGATTAGTGTGTTCCTCCCCAGCTGTTCACAGAAACGAGAAACAGGAAAGGCTCTCGCATCAGAGAAGCAGTGAAGGCAGAACTCCATTAATTTGTAAGTAACTGAATCAAAACAGAAACATAAATGACATCCCCAAATGACTGCAGCATTATCTCCTCAGAAGTGCAGAAGGCACATTGTCTATTGTAGCAGGCAGCATTTACATGGAAATGAGGGTGGCTTAGGGGCAAGCACAATATTACTTTCTGCCTGGGTAGACTGACCCCAGGTTTCCTATTGCAGGCATCTCTATCCCACATGGTCATTGAAACCTCAGGTGAGACCAGAGTTATATAATTATAGAAGCAGTCACTGGGGCTTTTACCTGGGGGTGGGGGTCAGCCCCAGGATTTGTTCAGGAACACTTAGAAATACTCTCCCACACACAAGGGAATAGAATATAAATATCACAGTACAAAGGGATCACAGTTTTAAAAACCTGAAAAATTCTTATATTCTAAGTAGAAAATGGACAGAAGTAGAGAATATTATGCTGAGATTAGCCAGTCTCAGAAAGTGAAGGGTCATAGGTTTTCTTTTATATGTGGAAGCTAGAGAGAAATTAGAGAAAAACAGGGACATTACATAAATGAGAGGAGGTACCAGTAGAATAGTGGCAGGAGATTTGGGGAGATAAGCGGAGAGTGAAAAATGGAGATTTGATGAAGAAAACAGTTCAAATAATTCTATGTTCATATATGAAGTTATCAATACCAATATCAATCATATATATGGGGAGAGGAGGGAGTGAGGTCAGATCTGGAAGGAAACATACCAAGTTCTGTGTGCATGTATGTTTGTTTCTATCACTCTGAACCTTATTATGATATATAATTACAATGTACCAATAGAAGTATATAAAAAAGAGAGAAGATCCCACAGATTCAACAACAACGAAAAGAAATTTGCTGCATCATCTTTTATACCCAAGTATGTAGTGAAATATTCCATGAGTTCTTGGAGGAAAAGTTGTATTCAGCAATTATTAGGTGTTGTGTTCTATATATGCCCATTAGGTTCAATCTATTAATTGTGTGCATCTATCAACTATTTGGGGGAAACAATAAAAGTATTTATTATGTAAATAAATACATACATACATACATACATACATACATACAAAATACCAGCTTTGTGGGAAGCTTCAATGAAAAGAGATCTAAGAAGTCATCAATTAAAATATCTTCAATTCACAAATAAGGAAGAGTGAAATGAGGGGATGTGGTTTCATAGTGGATGATGGGCAGGAGGAAAAGCTCTGGCTCTGTGCTGGTTTCACTTTCTCATAATTATTACAGTCCTTTCCCTTTCCAGGTGAGTGTTTAAACTATCTATATCTGCTGCCAGAATAGAACATATCATCTGCTTGTGGCACACATAAGTAATATTACATCTATGAGATGGCTTTGCAGGAAGGATGGAGTACAGGACTTGACTATTTTAGTATCATAAATTTAATATCTGGTCTTTCAGTCATGAGCTCCTAGAATATTCAGCAGACCTGACCTACTGTCATACCATTTCTCTTACCTTGTATGTTCTCACAGATTAGATCTGGTTTTGATTTTCTGAGTTTTGTCCAGTTTACCTGCAGTGATACTAGTTGGCATGGTTGTTCTGGGTGCTAATCTCTGTCTAAACTTCTCTCAATATTCCCGGGCCTCTGGGTAGTCTCCATGATTGACCACTAAACCCATCTGGAAATTAGTAGTGCTTGATATAAGCCCAGCTAAGAATGAAACATAGTCAAAAAATATCTGATGATCACAACTCATCTGGATCAACCTCAACACACATTAGACTTCACAATTTGACTTATGTTGGCTCCACAACTTGGATTTCCACTCAAATATTCATTGCTCATTCTTCTTAGTCTAATTCTTTTCTCTCCACAAGAATGTCACTCAAGTCTTACTCTAGTCCACAAACAGTAGGGTACAAGGTAACGATGATATTGTATGAACCATTGTACAGTCAGCATAACTTTTTAATCCTTCCAAATAAAGCTAATTTGTAGTTAAATAATTTCAACCACAAGGACCAGACCTTTCTGTCATGGTCACAGCTTTCCATCATATTCCATCTATACTTCTGAAGGGCTTGTGTTGGTGACCTTTATGGAAATAATTGTTATTCTCTTCATATCTAGTCTTATCTTTTTTCTTAATAGGAGGGCTCTGATTTATTAAAACAAATAGTGATGTGCCTAACTAAAAAAGATTACACTTCCTAACCCTCATTGCAGTTAGGCATGTATGACTAATTCTGGTCACCAAGATATAAAAGGATATATGGTTATGAGGTGACTTCAGAAAGACTTCATAAGTGGCAAGAAAAAATAAAATGGTCTATTTTTGTTCTTGGTGTTAATGGACACATCTGATACATACATAAACAGTCTTTTGGAAAGAAAACACAGAGTACTTCAGGGACAGTGAATAAGAGAACTTATTCCAAGAGAGGAGATCATGGGAATATACTCTGAGTTGGGAAGGAGACCCTGTAGCCCAGGGAGGTCTGCCCAGTACCCCAGCAAGCTGTCATTATTGTCATGGCCAGTGACTAGAATGCTTCCTAGTCTGTTTTTTGAGTCTATTTTTTTCCCAAATACAGCAATTCTGTCCTCTCCAACAACATCCACATCATTGCATGTAGAGTATGTGGAGAGATATCATTTAATTCTTGTAGGTCACAGAATCAAAAGGGAATGATGTCTGAAACTAAGAACTGCACAGACAGAGTGATGAAATTGTGAGGGTAGCCATAGATAGGGAAAAAAGTGCCCAAAGGACTACACCATGGCAATGACTGCTCATAGTCTACAGTAACCAGCACATTTTCCCCTGTCAATAGAACTCTGATGCTTATAACCACGAATATATCTTGCCATCAATAAGACTTATTTATTTTAAATACCTTTTTATATGTAGGAAAAAAGCAGCCACTTTGTAATTTTCTTTCTGTTACTAGCAATTGCAATTATGTTCTTGTTGAATTAAACCAGCCTCAGGTGTTCTTTTAATCTAGAGTTAGTTTCCATATTCAATGATGTTCATAAATATATAAAATTAACAACATTATCATAATTTCACATGCAGTTTTATTTTTTAACTTTCCAGTTTAACATCTAGATACAGTATACATTCACTCCCATCTTGCTGAGCATTGCTACAATTAAGCCATTTAATCTATTAAGTTATTAACCTATTAGTAAAGATGTGAGTATGTAAAAGGATAAAATAAAGGCATGAAACAATAGGTAGACTCATTTAAAAATGATTTGACTATAACATTGATGATTTTAATATTAATTTCATCTTAAACAGAGCAAAGAACATATTATCTACCTACTGGTGGAAAACCACCCTACATGTTTGTGCAACTGTTTTCTAGTATTGCTTTAGACTCACATAAAATTTTCATCATATACAGAAGGTGACAAATAAAGGGAAATATAATAATAAAAGGAATTTATAAAAGGGAGGATGACTCAATGATTACATACATACCATCTGCCACATGTGTTTTGTATTACACACCCTCATGGGTCTTTTGTTTTTGTCCTCATAGATTGTTACACTAAAAATGAGATATCAAGCAACTTCTAAATTTTTTACATATTTCATAGTGCCAAAGATAGGATGTGAAGCTAATTTTGTCTATTTTAAAGTCTGTGTTCTTTCTAGTATATCAGAAGTATTATATAGTAGAAGGATTATGACATATTTGCTAGAGCACAATAGTAGACTGCCACTTTGGGGGTAGAGGTGAGACTAAACACTCAACCTGCACCCTGAGGTGAGACAGAAACCCTGAGAATATCTACTGTTTCTGTAACAAAGGTGATTTTATCTAAAAAATAAATAAATAAATAAAAGCCAAACATATGGAAAATGCTGTTGGAGGAAGTTTAATATGGCAAAGATTTAAGATGGCTTCATGATATCCACCCTCTGGTATTATACACTGGACAATCCCCTCCCTTTGAATCTAGATATAATTTGCTATTCATATCCAACCAGTAGAATATGGCAAAGAAGATGGGATGTCACTGCCTTGGGTAGGTTACATTCTATAGCAGAGATGGGATCTCAGTCCCATAATTATACCACACTACATAAAAGTCTGTTGTAAGAGGCTGGAGCAAGACATTATCCTGTTGGCCACAGAGAGCAGCTGCTGGGCTCTGGAGGGCAAGAGACTGGCTTATAGGATCTGAGGATCTTGGTTTTATAGTCACCAGAAAATGAATTCTGCTTATGATTTGAATGAACTTGGAAGCAGATATTTTTTCCAGTCAATTCTCTAGAGAACATGGTCCAGTTTACCCTTAATTAAGCCTGGAGGTGTATGTGTAGGGGGGTACTGGGGATTGAACCCACAGGTGTTTGACTAGTGAGCTACACCCTAGCCCTTTTTATTTTTTTAATTTTTAAATAGGATCTCCCTAATTTTCCACACACTGGCCTTGAACAATGTATTTCTGTTGTTGCAGTTTTGTTGGGTCTGGAGTCCAGGCTTGAGTCAGGAGACATCTTGAGCAGAGAATCTAACCAGCCATGCTATGCATGGACTCTAGACACAAGGAAAGTGCAGGATAACATGTATGTATTGTTTGAAGCCACTAAGTCTGTGTGACTTATGTCACAGCAGACATAAGTCACCAAAGAAAGGACTATGGTGCTAGCTTGTGTATCAATAAGTAATTCAGGAACCAGAATGGAATTTTGTTACCTGCACAGGGCATAACATGCAAGTGTGGATCTACAACAAGCAATAAAGAAAATAAGTCAAACATCTGCCCATTCTGGAATTTTTAACTGATGAATACAACTAATAAGAGGATAAATGAACTGTAAGAGAGACGGGAAAATATTACACAGCATTGTGCAGAGAGAAAAAGAGATGACAAATATTAAAGGTAAAAATATTTCTTACTCCAGACTTGTGGACCTGAAACTCTGGGGAAGAGTCATAGCATTATGTGATCTCCCGAGTCCTAAGGCTGAGTGGCACACACCAGAGTTTGAGAATTGTTGGTAAGGACTAAGAGCTAAAAGAACACATTTGGCCATAAGTAAGTGACAGTTATGGGAAAAATTGTCTTAATTTTATTCTCTTATTTTTTGCAACAATATAAAAAAGAAAGACTGCTCATTAAGTATAGCATAGAAAATATGAGCACATCTAAAAATCTTGGTATAAGTAAGAAGAACAGGCTTTTAACTGAACCAGAAAAGGGGATGGGGGTGAGAAGATACTGAACTTTTACTTTTCTATCACCACATGATCATAAAATAATGAGCTAATACATCCAGAAATAATTTTTATTTTTGTCTGTATAGAGTATAAAGAGCATTTCATTTTATTACAAATCTTTCTGTTTTAAAATATCACTGCTCTTTTGAGACGTGAAATTTTTTTCTGAAGTTTTTCTTATTTGACACTTTCGTTAAATTGCCATATATTCTTTGACATGTGTCAGAATAACAATGGATTGGAAACTTCCCAAAATGCAGGCATAATTAATGAATCCAACTGATAGTATATGTAAAGTCAAAGGAGTAGATACTTGCCTCACACATGCTGGTCCAACAAAATGTCAGGTTCTCTTTGTTTCAATACTTGCTTAATATCAAAGATTAAAAGTACATGACCTCTCAAATAACTTTCAAGTGCTCATTTTTTCCTTCTGCATATGTTGAATAATTTTCACATTATAAAGATGATCTGAAGATTCATTTTAAAACCTGAAATTAGGCAAATACTGGCAATAAAGTTAATCAAGTGTTAGAAAATGAAAACTAGAAAAAAACTTGCATCATTGAGCTCACAAAGCCACTTCTATATAATTTATGTAAATACCTCTTTAATATTAAAAATCAGAAGACATGCATTTGAAATTCTTTCTGTCCCATTAAGTATTTTGGATATAGAAAATGGTGCTTTTCCCAAGATTCCCTTCATCCTCAAAAACAAATATTTTACAACTGCCTTAATTAATGTAGACCTCTTTTGAGAAAATAAACTCCTCTAGTATTTTTTTGTTTTCTTGGTATTATTAATAATTTCATCACATCTAGATTCCTATGTTGAAGCCTTAATCCCCAATGTGATTAAATTCGGAGGTACAAAATTTAAGGAGGTTCTTAAGGTTAACTGGTATCGTAAGCATAGATCCCTGACCAGATAGGCTGGTGTCCTTCTAAGCAAAGGAAGACACCAGAGCACTTTCTCCTCAAGTGTGCAGAGAAAAGCCAGGTAAGAGGCCATGGATAGAGCCCTTGGAATGGAATCAACACTTCCTTCTCTTATCTTGAATTTCCAGCCTCCAGAATCATGAGAAAATAGATTTCTGTTGTTTAAGCCAACTAGACTGCAATATTTCATGATGGCATATATATCCCACTCATACAGATAGCCATACATTAATGTTCCTAAACAACATCTGGTATGAAGAGGTGTTCAAAAGTCATTTGTTGAATGAAGGAGTAAACACAGGAGTTTATCAATACTCAGTATAACAGTAAACATCTTAATTTCTTTTTCAGGAACATAATTGTTTATAGAAATCAATCCATGATTATCTGATGATTATTATGCTGCTTTGTAAACTGTACACATTTATGTTTTATGAATGTGAACTATAGTTTATGAATAGTAAATATTTATAGTATGAAATAATTTGTATTGCATTTAAATTATAAGTAAAATGAAACAAATTAATAGGATTACATTTGACATGCATTGAGATGTAATTTTAGGGTTTCAGGACAGCATTGTTCAAAGGGCTGGAGTAGGGAGATAACTGATCTTTAGGGATGAAGCCTTATTTGCCTCTAGGAACATGTGTGGGCAACTGGACAAAAGTATGACTTAGTATCCATTTGACATCTTGGTTTTCACACCAGAAACTATGGCACTAACTTCCTCTTGGAGTCCATTAAGCAGGACAACTTAATACCAAGTCCTCTGTAATTAAAAAGAAGCTAGGAAATGTGAGAGCATATGGATAGTAGTTAAATAACATTTGCCACATATTCAATCTTGGGTTTCAAGTGCTTAGTGACTGTTTATCGAACCTACTCTGGTCCCAAATAGTGTATTAATCAGGGTTTCTCAGGAAAATATTTCAGGGATTTACTACAAGAACTTAGATACAATATACTTATAAAGGATGCTATGATAGAGGTCAGAAAAAAACAACAATGATCTTGAGGAAGCAGTGCGTGGTATGAATTACCACAACAGTACTGGTCCTGCAGTCCCAAAGATGGCAGTACCTGGAAGGATTTGGAAAGATGATGCCAAACTCTTATGCCTGGAAGTGATGCAGTGATGCTTCAGGTGTGCTGAGGAAACTGCCACTCTTCCTTCCAAGACCCTTAGCAGCATCTCTCAATGATAGAATATAAACTAGAATTCACCTAGCAATAAATCTAGAGAAATGTACTTTTCAGACTTTCAACCCAGTCCTTGAAATACACATGAAAGTAAAGAAGTGAGAGAATATTCCTAGTTGTTAAAAAGAAAATGAATGTGTGTCTGACTGGTTCTATGATTGCTTGTAGTTCCATTCTGGCTTTGATTTCAGATATCCAAATATTCTCCCTTCCTTTGTTTCCTAACCTTGTTTTTCATATTCTATAAATATTAAGAAAACCTGCTATGTTTTGATGAATAGAAGAATTCGTAGTATTTAAATTCTTTCCTATCTGAAATTCTGTGATTGCAGTAGTATATTATTGCCTTTGCCAATACTTAAAATTCTCTCTGTAAAATGCAAATATTCAATTTTAAGTAAAATTCCATGATTAATCAACATTGACAACCTCCAGTGTAGACTAGAGAAAAATCATTCTCTTTTAAAGGCAAGTTCCGATGCTCCTATCTTGCAAAAAACAGTTACAAAAACATAAATGAGAAATTAAATGCCTAATAAAATATTTATGATATTGAATAGAGTTTATATTGCTCTTATTCTGAGGTTTTGTTTCAATTTAGGATAACAATTATAGTATTTTATGAGCAAGTAGTAATAGAATGCTACAGTTTTATACTTAAAAATTTTTGAACAATTAAAGTATAATGTGATATTTATGAGGAAAATTATAGCACATATATGATAACTAAAAATATAAAATAAGCAAGAACCTAAATAAGAACACTTTAATATGCTACTAGTTATAAAGAAAACTTAACTTGGAATCACTCTTTGTTCAGTCATAAAGTTTGCTTTTTCTCTGCAGCTAAACCATATACTTCCAAGTATATTAGAATCTTTTCTGGCTCTCTTTGTCACTTTTCCAAAGAAATAATAACAATGCACTTGTCAATCTAGCATGTGAACAAGGAGAGTCAATCACTCAAAAGTCCTGATTAGTGGAAAGCAACAGAGCAATGGTTGGCTGGGGATGTAATAGACAGCGAGGGAGCCATAAGGGGTTGCTAAGTGCCATGATACCCTGAATGGACCCAAGGCAATGTGCAAAGGCAGCAAAGATCAGAAAGGGACCAGGGCATCCATGTCCTTGCTGACAAACACTTCCTGTACATGTAGGCAAATATGAGATGGCTAGAAAGTAGAAAATGGAGGAGACATTAAGAGTCTTAAGTTTTCTATTGACATTGGAAGCATTACTTGCTTGAGTGTTTGCTTATAACCTCTACCCAATTTTGGATCAATTAAAAGTTATGATCTAAGCTAGAGGGGTGCACACCCAGCTCCCAAGCAATTCCAGAGACAGGAGGATCACAAGTTCAAGGCCAACCTTAGCAAACCCAGTTTTAAGTTAAAAGCAACAACACACACACACACACACACACACACACACACACACACACACACACGGCTTGGAATGTAGTTTAGTGGTAGAGTGCCTCTGCGTTCAATCCCCAGTACACCACCCCTAATCCCCCTCCACATACACAAAAAAATTATGATCTATAGGAAAATAGAATTAAAAGTTAAAATAAATTTAGAAGCTTACTGATATTCAACTAAAATTCACTGACTATGTGTGGAAGACAACTTCACAGATTAAGTCTATGAATATTATTAGATCACAAAATAATAATAATAGCATCAAGACCCACAGAAAGTCACTGAGAAAAGACTTTTAGAATTCAGGGTTGTTATAAAATATTGTCTAATATGTGTGTTGTACAATGAAAAATTGAGACATGTAAGAAAAAAACCAGTGGAACCCACATGCAAGAAACATGTATCAATAGAAAGCAAGTGTTCCTAATTGTTGAATCTAGATGATAAAATATTATAGCAGATATTATAAATGTCTTCAAAGAACTAAAGATAATGTGTAATCACAATAGTGAGAAAAATTACAAATGGAAATTGTCAAGGTGAAAATCATTATAACTGACATGAAAAATTCATTAGAGGTGTTCAAAAGCTTAGAATATCAGAATAACCAGTAAACTTTAAGCTAGATTAATAGAAGTTACTATCTATAAAGAAAAAGAAAAAATATTGAAAACATATGTGTAGAACCTTTATGACTTGTCCACCACTGTTACTGAGCCAACAAATGCATGTGGTGGACTCAGGAAGATAAGAAATTCTTAGAGAATAAGGCGTAAAGAGACACATGAAGAAATCAGGTACACTGCAGCTCAAAATTTGAAGAAAAATATTGATCTATAGGTTTAAGAAACTCAACAAAGGAGGTTAAATAACAACAAATCCACACTTGGACACATCATAGCAAAACTAGTGAAATCCAAAGATTAAAAAAAATGTTGAAATAGTAAAAGAAAACTAACTCATAAACAGAAAAATACCATGATAGCTGACTTCTCACACACAAAATAATAATAATAATAATGGGTACCCCCAAACTGGAATGACATTCAAAGTATTGAAGGTAGGGTTGGAAAAGTTCAAACAAGAATTTTGTTTTCAGGACAACTACTTTTCTAAAATGAAATCAATACACCCCCCAAAATAACCATCAGAAATATGTTTGTAATGAAACATAGAGTGCTTTCCCCATTGATATCATGAACAAGGCAAGTGTTTCTACTTTGACAATTTCTACTCAGAGTCATACTGATCATCCTAGCCATAGCAATAGGAAGAGATAAAGTGTTTATTGATTGAAAAAGAAATTTCTTCACCTGATCATGTTCATAAAAAGAGAAAACTCTCAGATAACCTATAAGTGAGCACTTTGAACTTCGAAGTGACTTTAACAAGGTCAAAAGAGACAGAGTTAATATATAAAACTCTATTACATTTCTGTATATGAGCATAAAAATTTAAGAAACTTCAATTAATGGGCTGGGGATATACCTCAGCAGTGGAATGTTTCCCTCACATGCACAAGGAACTGAGGACCATGCCTAGCACCTGATAAAAAAAATGCAATAAAAATGTATTTTAAACTAATATCACTTATCTAAACAAGTTAAATATATACATACACACATCCACAAACATATATGCATATACAATCCTTCACAACAATGGGAGATTGATTCTGGGACTGCACAGACAAAAAAAAAAAAAACCCTCAGATATGCATACCACTTATGTAAAATAGTGTAGTATTTGCACATTGCTTATGCACCTCCCTAATGCAAATCATCTTAGATGACTTATAATACCTAATGCAGTGTAAATTCCATGTAAATAGCTGTCATACTATGTTGTTTAGGAAATAAGGAGAAGAAAAAGTCAGTATGTGTTCAATAATTATACAGGTCTTTCTCGATATTTCCTTTTACTCTGATTGTCTTAGTGCACTAAGAGTAGAGTTTTGAGTTTTCTATTATTTTTATATCTTTATGGGATATGTTATGATAATTTTATGTGTGTACAATATAATTAAATCAAGATAATAAATATTTACATCCCTTCAAATATTAATCATTTGTATGTATTTGTATTCTTCTCATTTTGGAATATATCATAGATTTTTTCAATGTAACTGAACAATATTTACAGGTATTCATTTTTACCATATATTTTTTTTCTTTTTCTTTTTTGTACTTTTCTTTGGTGCATTGTAATTATACATCACACTGGCATATAGTGTGATAGAAGCACACAACTCTTGGAACACTTCCCTCTGGGTCTCACACCCTTCCCTTCCTTTTCCCCGACCTGTCTTTGAAACTGTAGTTGGAAATTTTGTATATATACCTAGCATTATTTGAACTGCTACATTCTTTGTTTCTGTCCCCTACCTCCCTCCCCTAAACTTTATCACATTGTAGTCTCTGCTCTTCTATCTGATGCTACCCTTTTTTCCAAATTTATATCTAGTTTCCACTTATAAGAGAAAACATACAATTATTCCTTTTTGAGAGTGGCTAATCTCAGTCGGGCGTGGTGGCTCACGCTTGTACTCTCAGCATTCGGGAGGCTGAGACCGGAGGAGCCGGGTTCGAGGCCAGCCTCAGCTACCTAGTGAGGCACTCCGCAACTTAGTGAGACTCTGTTTCAAAATAAAGAATAAAAAATAGGGCTGGGGGTGTAGCTCGAAGGCAGAATGCCCCTGAGTTCAATCCCCAGTACCGCAAAAAAAAAAAAAAAAAAAGAAAAAGAGAGTGGCTAATCTCACTTAGCATAATATTCTTAAATTCCATTCTTTTTCCTACAAATGACATGATTTTGCTCTTCTTTATGACTGAGTAAAATTCCTCTGTATGTATATACCACAGTTCTGTGATCATTCATCTGTTGATGGACACCTAGGCTGGTTTCATAATTTGGCTATGTGGATTGTACTGCTATGAACATGGATATGCAAATGTTACTATAATAGCTACCCTACTATGCTACCGAAAAAAAAATAGAGCTAATTCCTTCACTCTGTGTGTTGATGCTTTTTATCAAACTTCTTTCCATCCCCCATGTTGCTGACACTTTCCAATCTCTAGGGGCCACTATTTCATTTCATTCTTCTCTAAAATTAACATCATTTTCCACAAATGAGTGAGAACATGTGATATTTCTCTAGCGGTGTTAGTCTTATTTCATTTATTGTAATGACCTACAGTTTCATTCATGTTGCTGCAAATGACAAGATTTTGTTATTTTTATGGCTGAATAATATTCTATTATGTTTTTATGCCACATTTTCTTTACTCATCCACTAGTGGGTATTTGAGTCAATTTCATATGTTAGTACTATAGTGAGTAGTGCTAAAATAAACATGGGGGTACAAGTACGTTTTTGACATAATGATTTCAACTTTTTTGGACATATATCCAGTAGTGGAGTTGCTAGATCATATGTGTTTTTAAGTCAGTGTTTTTTACTGTTGTGATACAAAATACCTGATGACCACAACTTAAAGGAAGATTTATTTTCTCATAGTGCTGGCGGTTTCAGTCCATGTTGGGAAGGGTCATGTCTGTGGACCTCAGGGGATAGTGGTGGGAAGCAGAGAGAAAGACAGGGGTGAGAGCTTGTGTCAGCTCATGGAGCGAGAGCAAGAGAGAGCAAGAGCGAGAGAGCGAGAGAGCGAGAGCGCGCGCGAGAGAGATCTGTGGACATGTATAGAGTCCCCCAAACCACATCCCCAATGATCTGCCTCCTCTAGCCATGCCCCACCTGTCTAGTTTACCACCCAGTAAGTCCATTAATCCACCAATGGATTTATCTACTGATGAAGTTAGAACCCTCGTGATTCAATTATTTCACCACTGAACATTTTTGAATGACCAATATATGAGTTTTTCCAAGGGACATTTTACATTCAAACACTGTAACACCATGAAAGTTCTAGTTTTAGTTTTTGATGAATCTCTATACTGTTTTCCATAATGGCTCTTCTAATTTACATTCCCACTAATAGTGTATGAGTTCTCCTTTCTCCAGATCCACACCAGGATTTGTTACTTTTGTCTTTTCAATGAGCCATTCCTACTGGGGTGAGATATATCATTGTACTTTTGACTCACATTTACCTGATGATTAATGAGACTGGACATTTTTGATGTACAAGATGGCTATTGTATTATATTTAGAGAAGTGCTAGTAAAGTATTATTTGTGGTGTGTGTGTGTGTGTGTGTGTGTGTGTGTGTGTGTGTGTATCTTTCTGAGCTCCTTGTATTATATTCTGTATATTAATCTTTTGTCAGATGAGCACTGTGCAAATATTTTCTCCTATTCTGTAGGTTGTCTCTTAATTCTGTTGTTTCCTTTGTTATATAGAAGCTTCTTTGATATAAGCCAAGTTGTCTATTTTTACTTTTTTGCCTGTGCCTTTGGAGTCCTATCTAAAAAATCATTGCCTATACTGATGTCTCGAAGTGTATTACCTGTGATTTCTTGTAGTAATTTTATAGTCTCAGGTTTAACATTTCATCATCTTTTCTCCAGTGTATGTTCTTGGTGCCTTTGTCAATGATTAGTTGGCTATAGGAAAATTGATTAATTTCTGGTTTCTCTGTTTAGTTCTTTTGATCTGTTTATATTCCAGTAACATGCTCTTTGGTTACTTTAGCTTTATAGTATATAGTGAATCAGCTATTGTGATGCCTCTAGCAATGTTTTTTTTTATTATTATTATTGTTGCTATTTTTGCTCAGGATTGCACTGGCTATTCTGGGTCTTTTATGGTTCTGTATAAATTTTAGAATTTTTTTTTCTATTTCTGTGAAGAAAGTCATTGATATTTTAATGGGAATTACATTTAATCTATACATTGCCTTGTGTTTTTCATTTTGTTTCATTTTTGTGGATACAAGGGATTGAACTCAGGGGCATTCTACATCTGAACTAGACCCTCAGTTGTATTTTATTTTTTTAATTTTAAAGCAGCGTTTCACTAAGTTGTTCAGGGTCTCACTAAATTGCCAAGGCTAGCCATGAACCTATGATTCTCCTGCCTCAGCCTCTCAAGTACTGGGATTACAAGAGTTTGCCACCACACCCAGCTTGTGTATTACTTTTAACAATATTAATTCTTCCAATCCATAAAAATAGGATAACTTTCTGTGTGTGTGTGTGTTTGTGTGTGTATGTGTGTTCCTTATTATGTCTTTCAGCAATATTTGATGATTTTCATTATACAGATCTTTTATTTCCTTGGTTAAATTTATTTCTAAATATTTTTGTAGATATTATGAACAGAGTTGCTTTATTAGTTTCTTTTTCAGCAAATTCATTATTGGTGTATAAAAATGCTACTGTTGTTACATGTTGATTTTGTATTCTGCAACTTTACTTAATTCACTTAAATATTCTAACAACTTTTTGATAGAGTATTTAGGTTTGCTATACATAAAATCATATCATCTGAAAACTCAGGAAATTTAATCCTTTCCAATTTGGATGTCCTTTTTTCTTGCCTAATTACTCTTGCTAAGAATTCCAGTATTCAATTAAATAGGAATGGTGAAAGTGGACATCCTTTTTTTTCTCCTTTTCTAAAGGAAATGCTTTCATTTTTTTCCCCATTCAGTATGGATTTTCCACATAGTATTTACATAAAATGTTTATTATTTCAAGGTAAATAGTTTCTTCTCTATCCAGCTTTTTGAGTGGTTTTATGATGGAGGGATATTAAATCTCATACTTTTTCTGCATCTATTGAAATGATCACATGGCTTTTATCTTTCATTCTCTTGGTGTGCTTTATCACATTTACCTATTTGCTTATGTTGAGCCAGTGTTGCATCCCTAAGATGAATCCCATTTGATTATAGTGTATGATCTTTTTCTGTGCTGCTGAATTTGATTTGCTAGTATTTTATTGATAATTTTTGCATCTATGTTCCTCTGGAATATAGATCTAACATTTTCCTTTTTGTGGTTGCATCTTTGTCTAGTTTTGATATTAACAGAATTTCACAGAGTTCCTTATTCAATATTTAGTAAAACTTGAAGAATTGGAAACAGTTTTTCTTAAATATTTTGTAAAATTCAGTAGTAAAGCCATTAGATTCTGGATATTTTTTAGGTGAGGGATTTTAAATTACTGCTTTAATCTCCATTCTCATTATTGGTCTGTTTAGGTTTCTTAGTCTCTGGTTCTATTTTGTTAGGGTGTATGTGTACAGAAATTTCTCCATTTCTGCTAAGTTTTTCACATTTTTTAGCATGTAATTGTTCAGGTAATTTCTTATGACCCTTTATTTTTCTGTAGTATCAGTTATAATGTCTCCTTTTTTATCACTGATTTTACTTGAATTTTTGCTTCCCCTCCTTTATTTTATTTTATTTTTTTTTATTGTAGCAATTCGTGCAATATAGCATACATCTTTGTTAAGTACGAGTTGTTAACAACATATTTGCACACAATTCTCATTTGACCCCTTCCCCACTTCCCACCCCAATCCCCTCCCTCTCCCTCCCCCTCAGGTTCACTTCAGTGAGTGACCTTGATATGATTGTGTAAGTACATCATGTGCTTTAGGGTGTCCCTCTGCCCCTTGCGTCCACTACAATTAAATCAACTTCGTTGCTTATCGAGGATCACTCCTTTTCATCTGGAGACCCTCCTATGCCCCATCTTCTCCCTAG
>PVLC010027729.1:0-21618 GCA_004027655.1 Graphiurus murinus
TACTGGGGATTGAACTCAGGGGCATTCTACCTCCGAGCTACACCCCCAGCCCCATTTTTTTTATTCTTTATTTTGAAACCGAGTCTCACTAAGTTGCGGAGTGCCTCACTAGGTAGCTGAGGCTGGCCGCGAACCCGGATCCTCTGGTCTCAGCCTCCCGAATGCTGGGATTACAAGCGTGCGCCACCACGCCCGGCTTGGTATTATATCCAAGAAATAGTTGCCCAGACTAATGTCATGAAGCTTTTGCCCTATATTTTCTTCTAGGAGTTTTACAGTTTCAGGTCTTATGTTTAAGTTTTAAACTCATTTTGAGTTGACTGATTGTGTGTGGAACTAGGGATTGAACCTAGAATGTTCTAATTCTGAGCTATACCCCCATCCCCCTCTTTCAAATTTTGAGACAATTTCTTAATTTACTACATGCTGGCCTTTATCCTGTGATCCTCCTGGCTCAGCCTGCCAATTACTGGGATTTCTGGTGCGCTACCATGCCTGGTTTTGAGTTGATGTTTGTGTTTGGCATAAGGGTTCAATTTCACTCTTTTGCTTGTGAATATCCAGTTTTCCCAACACCATTTACTGAAGAGATGATCCTTTCCCCATCATGTATTCTTGGCTCTCTTATGGAGGATCACTTGATTGTATGTAAGTGGGGTTATTTCTGAGCTTTTTATTCACTTCCATGACCTATATTTCTGTCTTTATGCTGGTACTATATTGTTTTGATTATTGTAGCTTTGCAGTATGTTTTGAAATCAGGAAGTATAAGGCTTCCATCTTTGTTCTTTTGATGGTTGTCTACTCTGCCCCCATTTTTTGCTATTTATGGGTCTTTGGTTCTATATTAATTAAAGGATTTTAAAAATATTTCTGTGAATAATGCCATTACAATTTTTATAGAGGTTATATTGGATCTGTAGATTGCCTTGGGTAGTATGAACATTGTAATAGTATTTTTTCTAATCTGTGAATATGAATATCCTCTCATTTATTTGTGTCTTCTTCAATTTAAACAATGTTTTATCAATTTAAACAAGTCTTTTATCACTTTACTTAAGTTACCTCATGATTAATAGCAAATGGTACAGGATTCTTGAGCAATAGGGTTATAAATTCTAATTTTAGTCACTGTTTTTCCATAAAGATTCAGAAGCAGATGAGGATTTGGAACTTAATCTGTTTTCATCTGTTTGCTTTTTTATTCTTTGATTCATTTAGGAACTATTTATAAGTGACTGGTATATACTGCATTCTTCTAGGTGCTCTAGATACAGCTGCAAACCAAAAGGACAAAAAAAATTCTTCCTTCAAGAAACTGACACTTTAGAGGGATAAAGTTAAATCCAGTCCAGGAAATATTTTTGAGATGATTAGAAGCAAAGATTGTCTACTATTGCCACCTCCTCCCCACAAACACCAAGAGCTATTTCATTTATTTCATTTCTGACTGGAAGGTAGAGGATGAACTCTTGTCCATCATCCATTGCATTCAAGAATATGAGTGAAGCCAGGTGTGGTGACACACACCTGAAATCCCAGTCCCTGGGATGCTGAGACAGCAGGGGCATAGATTTGAGGTTGACCTCATCAACTTAGCAAGACTCTCAGGAACTTAGTGAGATTCTGTTTAAAAAACAAACAAACAAACAAACAAAAAAACGCTGAAGGTGTAGCTCAGAGGTAGAATGCCCCTGAATTCAATCCACGGTACCAAAAAAGGGAAAAAAAAGAATATGAGTAAGAAAAACTTGATTAGAAAAATAGTTCATTGATCCTGAAATATTTTCAGAGCAAGTTTATGTTTAAAATAAGATACTGAGACCTAATCTGTTTGCAGAAGTAATCAGGATTATTCACAGTTGATTAAGGATCATTCAGAGTTGATTTTCAAAACAAATTCAAACCAGTTAAATGTATTTGCTAAAAAAATTATTGAATGCAATTTATTTCAGTGTTCTAAAAATGCTTGAGATAGAGAAGTGAACAAAACAAAATTCCAACTTTCGTAGAGCTTACAGTAAAGAAAAGGCAACAAGTAATTGGCTAATAAGACAGCGGCGTTAAGTGCTACAGGGAGCATTAAAATGGAGTGACGTGATGACAAGGTAACTCCTTTGAATCGATTCAGAGCAACCTGTTTTGATATAGGGGTTTGTAACTTGAGACCTGAATGATATGAAGAAACCAGCCACCTGAAAATTAGGAGGATGTTCCTTCTAGGCTGAGGGACCAGTTCAAATAAAAGCCATAATATGGAAAGGACTCAACATGGTGGCCAAACAGGAAGAAAGCCAGTTTGGATATGAAGTACTGTGAGGGTCAAGTGATAGGAGACCAGATCACAGAATGAAGTCTGGTCTCATTTCTTTTTCTTTTTCTTTTTTTTTTTTTTTTTCGGTACTGGGGATTGAACTCAGGGGCGTTCTACCTCCGAGCTACACCCCCAGCCCTATTTTTTTATTCTTTATTTTGAAACCGGGTCTCACTAAGTTGCGGAGTGCCTCACTAGGTAGCTGAGGCTGGCCGCGAACCCAGATCCTCCGGTGTCAGCCTCCCAAATGCTGGGATGACAAGCATGCGCCACCACGCCCGGCTGTCTGGTCTCATTTCTGACCAGATGAAATAGTGCTGTTCACATATCTTAGCTGAGCTGATACCATACTTAATATAAAATTGCTTCTTGAGTAGCTAGCCTCCCCACAAACATTCAGGTACTGTCCAGCTGCTCGTAAACCAGAAGGAAATCATCATAGCTTAGGCTTCACTTAGTAGCAAACACAACCAGTCTCAGGTTCCAGTCTCTCATTTGATTTGGTTTGTGTTCTCCTTCACTCTTCTTCCTTCTGGTAAAACAGCAGAACGCATTGACTTTTTGCATTGTTCTACATTTCAATTTCTGACTTCTTTGCAGGGTTGCCCACACAGGAAGCTGCGACAGTCCTTTAGCCAGGACTCTGGAGAGGCAGGGGTCTCGAGCTTTCTAGTTTGTTGGGGTTGGGGGTATACAGTCAGTGACCGTCGCTCCATGTCTCATACAGGTGATTGAGTGAGTCATTTCCTGTTTTTGGAGTTTCAAAAGCGTCCTCTTTTCCCTAGGGGTTACATTCTAAGACCTTCAGTGGATGCCTGAAACCATGGACGACCAGACCTTTTTATATATACTGTGTTTTTCCTATGTATACATACCCATGATAAAGTTGATACATTTGGTACAGCAAGAGATTAACAAGTTACGAATAATTAAATAAAACTATAACAGTTGTGATAAAAGTCATTTAAAACCTCTGAGTTATTTCTGTAATTTTCCATTTAACACTTTGCTGTTGACCAGGTATAACTGAGACCACGAAAAGGGAAACTGTGGATAAGGGAGGACTAATAAGGTAAAAAATCAGAATTGAAGTAAAAATGCTAAATAATATACTAATGGCTTTTAATTTTTAGTGACTTTTCTTTTATCTTTTTTTTGTGTGTGTGTGGTGCTAGTGATTGAATACAGAGGAACATTCTACCTTCTAGCTATACCACCAGTCCTATTTTTAAATTTTTAATTTGGAAATAGTGTCTCAGTAAGTTGTTGAATCTTGCTAAATTGCCGAGGTTGACTTTGAACCTGAGACCCTCCTGTCTCAGCCTCCCAAGTTCCTGAGATTACAGGTGTGTACTACCACGCCCAGCTCATTTTTTCTTTTCAATTACCTATGGCTAAAATGCAACGTAAACCTAGTATCAATTACTCTCCTATAATTTTAAGACTATTTGGTTCTTTTTACATAGCTTTTAGTGCCTTTGAAAGAGAGATACTGAATGTAATTCCGATAGTTTGCTGTCACTAATACTGGTGCTGGGTCTGACTTCAGCTCTTAAAAAACTTATTTTCACTTTGGAAACACTTTAAAGATGCATTGAATTCTTTTTCTAAGGCTCTGTAATCCATTTATACACACAAGACATAGTAGCATAAGTCTCCCACATACAAGGCTCACAACAGGCAAAATTCTATATGTCTGCTTTAGTTTTTTCTGTCAAATACATTGTTTTGACTGCTTTTAAAGCATCAAAGACATATCTGCTGGGTTGCGATTTTTTTGTCTTGACTTTTTGTAAGTTTCTTTACTACTTTTTCTCAGAATATATATATGGATCAGAAAGTAGTTATATATTATATAAATGGGTATCTTGTACACCTTCTGGCCATAATAAACCATCAAATTCACATTAAACTCTACTTTTCTATATTGTTAATTTATCTCACTAATATAAAAATAACCATTATGTAATGATACAACATTAAAACAAAGGATGAATAGATTTGATTCTCTGAGGCATGTGTTCTTTTTCTGAGTACCCACAGTCTTACTGATGGATTGTGCTTAAAGTTAAAAGGAACCTGAATATATAAATTGTGAACTGGAATTGTTTGATTGAAAGGAATCATATTACTCCCAGGGTAGTTTTGATGCCCTTGAGCATATATTATAAAAATTTTAGTCAGAGAGACAGGTACCTAAACATGCTAGCATTTACAACTATTTCTACTAGCTTGTATCCATCCATCCATCCATCCATCCATCAATCCATCCATCCACCCATCCATCCATCCATCCATCCATCCAGTTATCTACCTGTCTACTGGGACTTGAACCCTCTGAGCTAGACTTCCAGCCCTTTTTTTTTTTAATTTTTGAAACAAGTACTCACTAAGTTGCTGAAGCTGGCCCTGAACCTGACATCCTCTCATCTCAGCCTCCCAAGTACTAGGATTTCATGTGTGCGCCACCATGCCTGGCTTTCTACTGGTATCTTTATGATAATAAAACGTTCCAGAAAAGCTACTGAAACAGAATTTTCTTTTTTTAATTCTAGAAATTGTTAGAGATTGTTCCAATAAGAGGAGAAAAGTCTTGCTCAAGCAAATGACAAAGTATTTGAGAAAAATATAAATTGGTTCTCTACAATCTACAAAGTATAAATTGATTCTCTACAATCTACAAAATATAAATTGATTCTTCACACCATTCACTAGAATACATTTTAGAACAATTAACATGCTGGATATCAAGGTAAAACCATATATCACCTAGGGCTCAATAGAGATACTATATACTTGCTTTTGAGGGATGGACAGATTTGTAACAAAGCATAAGTAAGAAATGTATAAGAAAAATTATTTTTCAGTGTATATAAACTAGGAACTTGTGTCACCCAACAATGGTATATATTATTTACCCAACATAGTTTATATTATTAAAGAGCAAGTAATGAGTTTGAAACAATTTTAGAAAGCTTTGATATTACCTTTATATTTGAATGTCCTTATATAGCCAAGAAATAGTTATCCTAATAGGAATATCAAAGGTAATTAAAATGTTCACAAAGTGAAAAGTATATATGATGTGCTGGTTTGTATAGTACATACCGGCGTGCTTCTGTGAGTGTGCATGGGAATACATATGCTCAGACTCCCAACAGGAACAAGCCCTATCCAAGGGATGGTATAGTTTCATAGAGAAAAAAAAAAAAAAAACTAAAATAATTATCAGATTTGAAAAGGTATAGAGGAGCATGCACTCTCATTTCTTGACTGATTTGTAAAGTGGCACAATATCTTTGAAGGAAATTTAGCAGACTTAAGTACAAGCAATGAAAATATTTATATTGACACCTAACAGTTGCATTCCTTAAAAAGTTTCCTAATGAAGCAGATGAATGGAAAAGATATCCGAGCTGGACACCATGGCACACCCTTGACATCCCAGTAACTTGGGAAGCCGAGAAAGGAGCATTGCAGGTTCAAGGCTAGTGCACAGTAGCAAGACCTTTTTTCAAAATAAAAACATCAAGGACTGGGCATGTAGCTTAGTAGATATCTCTGGGCTCAATTTCCAGTACCTCAAAAAAAAAAAAAAAAGAACATGATGTTTGTATGTGAATATAAACTGCAACTATATTTCTAACAGTTATAAATTTTAAAAGAGCACAAATGCCCGATAATAAGGGATTTTTTTGTGGTCCTGGGGATGGAACCTAGGTAAATTCTACCTCTGAGGTACACCCCCAGTCCTATTTTATTTTGAAATAGGGTCTCACTAATTTGCAGAGGGCTTCACTAAGTTGCTAAGGCTGGCCTTAAACTTGTGATCCTCCTGTCTCAGCCTCCGAAGTAGTGGGATTACAAGTGTGTGCCACCATACCAGAACATAACAGAGGATTTTAAAAATAATTATTACATGACTACTAAACAGTATTTTGTATATTATATAAAAGATATTCATAATATATAAGTGATAAAAGCAGAATATAATATGTATATATAACATAATATGACCATTTTTGTTTAAGAGTATATTGTACATTAAAATAAAAGACTAGACTATGATAACTTATTAACAGCATTTCTTTCTATATGAGAAATTATGCTGATTTTTATTCTTTTGTCTTAACTGTATTTTCTACATTTTCAGCAATGAATGAACATGTATTTGTTTTGAAATGCAAAAAATATGATAGAGAAGAAGGGGTTTGATTACATTGTCTTTATTTCCTTTTAGTGTTTACCATGTAGCAATTATTGATAGAATTCACAAACTATTTCTGTGTCGTTTACCAACTTTTAGTTCAGCAAGAGGAGATATTATTTAAATTGCATTTTGTTTTTGAAATAAGAAAACATATCTTCTGTTGTTTTCTTGGTGTGGCAGAAAGGAGTGAAGAAAGTCACAGTAATTATTCTACCTACTTCCTCTTTTAGATATTAAAAAATAGTAATATAGCTGGGCATGGTGGTACACACCTACAGTCTTATTATTTGGAAGGCTGAAGCAGGAGGGTTGCAGGTTCTAGGACAGCCTCAGCAACTTAGTGAGGCCCTCTGCAACTTAATGAGACCCTCTTTCAGAATAAAAAATAGGGCTCGGGATGTAGCTCAGAGGTAGAACTCCCCTGGGATCAATCTCCTTCAAAACATAGACAAAACAAATGAACAAAAAAGATAAATATGGTATGTTATGTTTCCTGTTGATTTGGCTAAGAGTAAACCAGAAAATAGATATATAAAAATCTCCAACTTTTCTTCCACACCCTGATCACTGTAGTCATAGCTTCAACTTTAGATATGGTATCATATTTGTAATTTATTTTGACCACTTTTGTGGGGTCTTATATTTGGGGAGTCTATAATATTAGTACATTTAGTGGGGGTTAGCCTTTAGAAATAGCTTTGTGTCCTCGTTTTGTGCTCTTTATAATAGGCTGGGAAGCTAAAAATAACATCTTGTAAGGGAAAAAATTGCAAACAGATGAAATTTAAGTGAGCACCAGGCATTGAAATTTGAAAAGCACACATGGGGGAGATTGTATGTCCTTAAATTATCAACTTATTGGAAATGAAGTGCTTTGGTACAGATGT
The DNA here is from genome assembly GCA_004027655.1 of Graphiurus murinus. Lineage (NCBI taxonomy): Eukaryota > Metazoa > Chordata > Mammalia > Rodentia > Gliridae > Graphiurus > Graphiurus murinus. Next base: position 7,412 of record PVLC010027729.1, read on the forward strand.
GAAGAGTAAAGCAACAACAAGTCGGGTAGTTGGTAACATCTTTCCATCTGCTCTTCGTATTATGAGTAGGAGTCCCACTGCCCAAGTTCATGGCAATCAGCACTTAAAAAACAAACAAATAAATGCTTCACAATATCAGCTCTAGATAATGTATTCCGAGAGATGATAACATCCTGTATCGTTGTAAGGGACAAGTACACCAGTTTCATTTACCTGCAGATGTTCTTTGCGATGCTTTTCCCTCAAAGAGTTTTTGATTTTCTCAAAAGATCAGTATCATGAGCTATTTAGAAAAAATGTCAGATTATTTGCTTTTGGAAACAATTGAGCTCATGATTTTTATCCCCTAATTATTTATGGAAAGGTTTAAATTGAACTTATACCACATATCACAAATATGTCCTATGTCTTAGCCCAGACAATTGTTCTACTTAGGTACATCTCTTAAGGTGAGATATTTAATCCTTTTGTAAGTCCATTTTTATGTGTAATTAAGATAAGTTTTCCCTTCTCTCACCTGTATGAAATACTTTTCTAATACTTTAAAATCTGATAAAATCTTCATTTTGAAAAAGTCAAAACTTTGATCTAAGTTGTTTACCACATTTTCTTTTTTTAACATTTTGCTGAACAATATAGTTGAATTAATCAAGGTTCACTAAAGTAACTGAACTCATAGGATTTGTATGTGTTAAAAGGGGATTTATCAAATCAGCTTACAGTCCAAAGCAGTGTGCTCCCAAGTGGCATCTATACACGGAGAGCTGAGGAATCAGCAGCTGGTTGAGTGGTCCAAGAGCTGGAGTCTCAGAATTAAAGCGATTAATAATACATTCCCAGTCCAGGATGGAAAGGCTAGGAAACTCTCTGGAAAAAATGAAAGTGAAAGTCTAGTTCGAAGAGCAGAAGAGCTGACGGCCAAGATCCTAGGCAAGAGCAGATGTGCTTTTCTCAGGAAGAACCACCCATACTTCACACAGGTTTCTCCTTTTCATCCATGTGACTTGCTTATCAGAATCATGCTTTCTACACTCAGGGAAGGACTTCTTCTTCAATCTGCCCTTACAGAAGTCAAACATCATCAACACATCCAAAGTCACATAACCGACCGTAGGTGTTTTGTAATCCAGTTAAGTTGACAATCCAGATTAACCATCACAAGTTCACTCCTTGTCAACTTGACTCCTTACCCTGTCTCTTTAAATCATACCAATCATCAAATAAGCACAATAACAATATCAAAATATCCCCTAACATGATAGAACGATCATGCATACAACTGAAAACACACAAGTTACTGCCCTTGAATAGGTGGCAAAGTTTTGGGAGTGATGCTTGCTCAGGATATAGCAATACTGGGAGATGCTCTCAGGGAATTCCTGCTTCCCAGACATACTCCATTGTGGAGCAATTTTGCCTTGATCCTGATCAGTCACCCCCTGCCAACACCATAACTCCCTTCTTAGCCTGTCGGCTCAGAGGAACGAGGAGCCCAAAGTGGCCAGGGGGAAGTCTTAACTTCCAGCTTAGCAGAATTCATTATTGTACCTCCTGGTAGGAGCATTCCCCTCACTGTGGAACTAATACCTGGGGGTCAGCAGAGCACCAGGTTGCGGGGACAGGAAGCCAAAACAATTTGCTTGTGGGTCACTGGGGGTAATGGTGAGTGGTACCATTCCTGTTTCTGCCCCTTGATTCCTGGACCCATGAATTGTGGCGATAGGGGAAACAGTGCCATAGAGTGGATGCTGATTGAGAGAATTCACAGCCTTCTGGAGCACCTCGTGCCAGCCCTGCAAGGTATTGCCGCCTAGCTGGCACTGTAACTGAGTCTTCAAAAGGCCATTCCACTGTTCTATCAAACTAGCTGCTTCAGGTGGTGAGGAATATGGTAAGACAGTGAGTGCCAGGAGCATGAGCCCACTGTGGCACGTCTTTGGCTGTGAAGTGACATCCTTGGTCAAAAGCAATGCTGTGTGGAATTCCGTGATGGTTGATAAGGCAGTCTGTGAGTCCACGGAGCGTAGCTTGGGCAGAGGCATTCTGTTCAGGGAAAGCGAATCTATACCCAAGGTGAGTGTCTATTCCAGTTAAGGACAAAGCGCTGCCCCTCCCATGGGAGAAGGGGTCCAATGTAATCAGCCTGCCACGAGGTTGCTGGCTGATCACCTTGCGGAATGATGACATCATCTGTGGCAATTTTTGAGTCTTTAAATTGGCCTTCTTTATATGGGTAAGAAATTATGGTAAATTACCAGAGCTATTTCTTACTATGTAAGTCTCTCAGAAATGTAGAGAGCTGTGATATTCTCTTAAAGTTTTTTTTTTCATTATTTACTCATTGCATAGGATCATTTTAATTAGCTATGACTAATAGGGATTATTTTAAGCTACCCTGGAATGTTTCCCTGATACTTTAGATTTCAGGTATCTAATGTGGACATTGAGTTTTTCTTACTACCCTCTTCAGGTCTCCTTCATCTGCTTTTTCTCTGTGGTCCTTGCCACTGTTAATAACATTACAATTTACTCAGTTTAATAACAAATCTGGAACTCATTCTTCTTTTTTTACTCTGTTCTTCAGAGTAAAAAAAAACTCCCTATTTAAAAAAAAATTTTTTTGTGGCACTGGGGATTGAACCCAGGGGTATTTTACCTCTGAGCTACACCCCAGCCCTATTTTATTTTTAATTGAAAACAGAGTCTCACTAGGTTGATGAGAATCTTGCTGATGCTGTTCTCGAACCCGTGATCCTCCTGTCTTGGCCTCCCAAGTACTGGGATTACAAATGTGCACCCCCACACCCGGCTTTGAACCACTCCCTCTTATCCATCAGTTCCAAACTACCTTCTGTGTCTTCACCTCATCTCCCATATCCCATCTTCGAGTGCATCCTCCAAAATGCAAATCTCAAAACTTCAGAATAAATTTTATAAAGCTTAATCTCCTCTCTACCACTCATTATGTGTACATAATTTAAAAAATCTTGTTTAGTGTTCAAATAAAGCACTCCTGGGAAGAACCTTGCTACATGAAGCCCTTTCATATATCGCTATTTATTTTTCGTTGCTTTTTTGTAATCCAAGTCCACCATTTTACAATATGATTTTTTGGTGTGCTGCTAGGGATGGAACGCAGGGGCTTTCTACCTCTGGGGCATACCCTCAGACCTATTTTATTTTTTTATTTGGAAACAGAGTCTCACTAAGTTGATGAGAGCCTCGCTAAGTTTCTGAGGCTGGTTTCAAACCTGTGATCCTTCTGTCTCAGCCTCCCAAGGACTGGGATTACAAGCATAAACCACCATGCCCGGCTAATATGATGGTTTTAGTGGTTTTAGCTATCAGAAACCCTTAATGATAAAAACTGAATAATAATAATAATTATGGTACATAGAATGATGCACTTTACTATCAGTTACTTATTTGTAGGTTACAGCCATTTTGGACAGAATCAAAGTATGTACTACTATGTAAGTTGAGTAGGTGCCCACTTTGCCTTGGAGAGAAGCTCAAGTCCTCACCTACCCAGATGGTAAGGAACATGCCTGATTCGTAAAGGCAGAGAATATTGGATCTGGAATACATCATTCAGTTCAACATACTCCTCTTTTTTTTAAGTACTGGGGGTTGAGCCTAGGGCAATTCAACCTCCAAACTATACCCCCAGCACTTTTTATTTTTTATTTTAAAATAGGGTCTTGCTAAGTTGCTGAGGGTTTGCTAGTTTGCTGAGACTGGCCTCAAACCTGCAATTCTCCTCTCAGCCTCCAAAGTACTGGGATTACAGGGCTGTACCACCACTTCCAGCTAACACCCCCCTTTTAAAGAGGGAAGGGAAAGAGTCTTGCCCAAGTTTATATAGTTATAGAGCAACATCACTAGAAGGAGAAGTAGAACTTATTACATGAAACAGTTGATATTTTGATTAGTTGAGAGAAAAATTAAACATTTGAAATAGAACTATTTTAGTGAAGCAAAAAATGTGTTGTATTATTACGTTTAAAATATTTTGTGAAGCACATTTGTGTATGTATTTTCCCCTTCCCGTCCCTTCCTTTCCATTCCCTTCCCTTCCCTTCCCTTTTTTGAAATAGGGTCTCACTGAGTTCCTGAAGCTGGTCTCACTATGTCGCTGAGGCTGGCTGTGAACCTGCGACCATCCTGTCTCAGCCTCCCAAGTACTGGGATTACACGTATGCACAACCAGTCCTGGTCATATTTTCTTTATTAAATATTGCATAATCCAGGCACAGTGGCACACACTTGAAATTGGGAAGCTGAGACAGGAGGATCACAGGTTCCAGTACAGCCCCAACAAGTAGTGAGACTACAGTCAACCTAGTGAGACCCAGTTTCAAAATGAAAATAAATTAGGGCTGTGGGTGTAGCTTGGAGTTAGAGTGCCCCTGAATTTAATACCCAATATCACAATAAATAAATATTGGCATAAAACATAGAATGGTTCATTAAAATAAGACATTGTCAAGAAAGTAAACTAGGTAACAAGTCACCCACATCAATTGTTGAATCCTAGATTAGTTTATAATTTTAACTCATACCTTTATTTCAAGTTCTATTATCTTTGCCTACATAACACTTAAAAGGATCCAAATATCTTATTGCAAGACAACAGTGAAATGATTAGCTAAGGATATAAAGAAAAAAGGTAAACCAAGGGCTGAAAATAATTTTCTGAATAGCAGATTTGCAGAGTTAAAGAGACTATTGCAAGGGAAAATAGCATATCTATTATGTATCTATTAATCTCTGATCTAAATAAAGAGAGGCTGTCAAGTAGAAAAAATATTGCCTCAAAATATGTGGAGGGAGCTGGGTATGGTGGCGCACGCTTGTAATCCCAGCATTTGGGAGGCTGAGACCTGAGGATCTGGGTTCGCGGCCAGCCTCAGCTACCTAGTGAGGCACTCCGAAACTTAGTGAGACCCTGTTTCAAAATAAAGAATAAAAAATAAGGCTGGGGGCATAGCTCAGAGGTAGAATGCCCCTGAGTTCAATCCCCAGTACCACCACCAAACACACAAATAACAAATATATATCTCTATCTCTATCTATCATCTATCTATCTATCTGGAGCACTACTTTTCAGGGACAACTAAGCCATTCATTTTTGAGGAACAAAGCTCAATTAGACCAATAACTTATACTGCCTTTCATACCTTTTGTTCTTAGGGCCCCCTTTATACCCTTCAACTGAATGAGGACTGTAATTAACTTTCTTAGAGTGATTTATATCTATTGCTATTTTCCAATTTGAAACACAAGAATCCACAGGGACATGCTGCATTTGCCGTTAGAGTCTTGATGTCATCCCAGGTCACATAGTCTCTGGGAAACTCCTCTGTAGACTTGTGAGAAAATGGGAGTGAAAAAGTCAACTAACTTCTTCCTGTTCTTACGAAGATAGTTCTGACATCGCCGGTACCCCTGGAATCCTCTGAGTACTTTGATCAAGTAATGACAGGAGTAAAGCTTGAGACAGAGATGTGAATGTTAAGAAAAGTTTGGCCGATTTTCATCTCTGCTTTGAGTATGTCAGCCTCATTCCCTTCTACCAGAGATAGACTTCTCAATTTGGCAGAAGTCTTATCAGCAGCACCGAGAGCATTCCAATTGACTGCCCTGATGTCCCAATTTCTGGGTTTGTATGCTACTACCTGCTGTGGTGGTATTTTTGATATATGAATGTGGGAGATGTTTTGGCTAAATGATTGTGGGACATTTTTATGCTCCACATCCTCCTCCTCCTCCTTTTAAAGAATCACAGTACACATTAACTTTTTAAATAGTTAGAAATGTCTTATGATACAAATATTAATTAAGTTTAGTGAATTATTATCAAATCTTAGCTAACTCCAAGGCATTTAGCCTTATCTTATGAGATACTAGTATCCCATAAATTTTAGAAATTTTGATTTGGATCATATAAGAATTTGATTTCATTTTTTTGTTGTTGTTGTTGTTGTTGTGGTACTGGGGATTGAACCCAAGGGCATTTTACCTCCGAGCTATACCCCTAGCCCTGTTCTTTATTCTTTATTTTGAAACAGGGTCTCACTAAGTTGCGGAGGGCCTCACTAGGTAGCTGAGGCTGGCCACGAACCCGAATCCTCTGGTCTCAGCCTCCCGAATGCTGGGGTTACAAGCGTGCGCCACCACGCCCGGCTTGATTCCATTTTTAAGTTGTAGAATTTTCTACCCCTCCTCACTCCTCTTTCCATTACCAAGGAAGTTGGTGTGGTTTATGTTAATAAGGAAGCACACCACAGAAATATATCATTTGGTAGAAAGTTAGTACATGCTGCTAGAGATAATTAGGCCTAAAAATGTATTTGTATTCTTTTTTGGAGTATAGGTAGATAGATTAGTGAAATCTGGTCAGTGCATTCTATGTACATCTTTAAAGTGTCACAGAAAGAAGAAAACCATATCTCAGTGTATGTTACCAAAAGATCTTTGAAGAAATACAGCATGCTTTCTGATTAAAAATTAATAAAATAGGAAAAGTATTTATTTTCTTAACATGAAAAAGTATGTATCTCAAAGCAAATGTCACTGTTAGGTATAGTGGGAAAACAGTTGAAAAAATCCTGTTAAAGTCTTGAGCAAGACCACAATGTTTACAATCCAGTACTTTTTAGTCCCCATTTCTTATTTTGGAGGGAAAGAACAATGTGTATTAGCTAATGCAATGATATTTCAGGAAGTTAAGATTAATAGTAATATTTATATATTATATGAATATCTGATGATAGATGTCAAAATTAATAGCATTTCTATTTACAGACATTGAGTTAAATGGTTGTTAAAGAAAATAAGTCCTGTTATAGCAATAAGAAAGATTCAATGACATAATAAAATTTCAGCAGGATTTTTTTTTCAGAAACTGACAGTGTGATATGAAATTTTATTTTGAAGCATTAGCAACTGGGAATAGCCAGGAAAAAAAAACAGAACAGAAGTCAATGAAGGGGAAATAGTCCTACCAAATATGAAAAAAAGGTTAAAGCTATAGTAATTAAAATAGCTTGATCTGTTTTAGGAACGGACAAATAGATTACTGGTGCAGAACAGAGAGTTCAGCAATAGACTTCAATGCATGTGGGAATTTAGTGTTTGATCAAAGAACTATTTGAACTTAGTAAAGATCAGTTATTATTCAGTTTTCAAAATTTGAGTAATAAAAGGATCATAAGCAAAGTTAAACGCTACGTTACATATTAAAAATAGACTTGAAACACATATGACAAAGGACTCATGATCTTAATATACAAAGACCTTTTTTTTTTTTTTTAACAAAATCAAGGTAAGCAAAGTAAAATCCCAGTTTAGGAAACAGCAAAAGCCTTCATCAGTTTGCCGCTAAAGTAATACAATTTACCAATAAATATATGAAAAGGATTTAACTTCAAAAAATTAAATAAATTTAGATAAAACCAGCAGTGACATAACATTTAAAAAAATCTAATAAATTGGCAAAGTTTTAAGTCGTTTGATGTTAATGTAAGACAGGGCACCAGAAACAAGCATTCACTTCTACTGATACCAGTTTTTTCTCTTATCTTTTTGGTGGGGAATTTTATGATACATGCCAAAATTTGACCCAGAAGTTTCCTCTCTTTGGATTTATCCTATGCTTAATGTTATACAAATTTGTGAAGATGCATGTCCATGAATATCAGGTGCGATATTATCCCTCATTGGAGGACTGCTAACATCATTACCTGTCTTCTCCTGCCTCAGGGGGCTCCAACAACACTATCCTTCATTCTGTTTCTGGAATAGATCCAGTCATTGCCACTTCAGGACCTCTCTACTACTAATCCTTCTGCCTGGCAGACTTATTCCCCCAGGCTTTTTATGTATGACTATTTTTGTTATTGAGCTCTCATTTCAAGTATGACTTCTTGAAAGAATCCTTTTCTAACTCCTCCCCATCATATAGTAGTTCCCAATCCCCATCATATTAATATCTTTTATTGTCATCACAGAAGTTATTACTATTTGGTTTTTTCTTTGCATTTTATGTGTTACCAGTTTCTCTGGAATTTGGAAAGGTAGTATAACATGGTAGTTAAAAATATTGGCTTTGGACCAGTAGCTGGGTTCAAATTCTGATATATTCACATTTACTATCTGTGGCCACGGTGGAACAATTTAAACTTAATTTCCATGTTTATCACTTTCCTTATCTATAAAACTTGGGAGTAAGAAAAGAACCCACCTCATAGACCTGTTGTGTGAATTAAATGAACTTTGACACTAAAGCACTCAAGGCAGTAGTTTAGGATGTGCTAGACACTCAAAAAATACTTCTTGGTCAAGTAAATTAAAATCATTAATTCATCTAAAAGGATTTAATGAAATCATCTCAGTGATCTAGATAGGTCTGTATGTGCTGATCGGTTTCTACTTTACCACATAATATTGATGAGACTAGTTTAAGATACACTGTGATTTGAAACTCAAAATCCAAGTGTCTTCAAAGTACCAAGGGCTACATGTATACCAGGTATCAGTGAGGGTCTCTGTCTCATGCCATCCTAACTTATGGTCCTGAGTTCCACGGTATGGAAAAAGAGAGGAGTTGATTAATTACAGCTTAAATGCTTACTTTTGGAAACTTCATCCTTCACATCCACACACATTGCATTGGCCAAAATAAATCACATAGTCATACCTAACTTAAAGGAGTAGAGAAGCACAATCCTACCATATTTCTCTAAGGAGGAGAACCATAAATATTGGTGAGCAGTATTTCTTAGTGAGAATATAATTATTGAAATAATAAATTATTGAAAAGTTATAAAAGAATAGGTATAGTTTTTTCAAAGATACATACAATTCTGTTTTAATTATGAGGATATGTATATTAGGCAATTTTATCATTGTGTGAACATCATAGAGTATACTTAACACAAGCCTAGATGGTTTAACCTACTAAACAGCTAGACTATGTGAAGAAGTATTTTGAAATAGTTATCATAAATATGATAACTATTCTTAAATATGTAGTAATTCTAGGCTTTAACAAGTACTCATGCATAATTAATAAGTTAAAATGACCAGATATGGTAATCAAAATAAATATAAAAATAATTATGGTAAGAAGTAGGTACATGTATAAAAGCTTGAAACTTCTTTATATATTTAATAAAAATGGAAATCCTTATTTAAATTTTAGTAGTGCTGGGGTGCTGTGGTGCACAGCCTTAATTCTAGTACTTGGGAAGCTGAGACAGGAGGGTCACAGGTTCAAGGCCAACCTGGGAAACTTAGCGAGACTATTTCAATTAAAAAAAAATTAAAAATGTTCAAGGGGTGTAGCTTGGTGATAGAACACCTCTGTGCTTAATCCACTCTACTACATATACACAAACAATTTTGGTAGTAAGCTATATTAGGAAAAAAGGAAATATTTGGTAAACATATCTTTATATCTTTTGATCATATTTGCAAAATAATTATTCTTGATGGAGTCTAAAATTAAAAATGTTGAGTCCAGATTGACCAGCCATAATTACATACTCTTGTAGAGCATGCTGGGAAGAAGATAAGCGTACAAATTGATCAACAGTTATTTATTGAGCTTCTGTTATCTACTCAGCACTATAGTTAGGTGTGGAGAAGTAAAGTCAAAAATATCTTTATTTCAGGGAAAATAAAATGGTATTGTATGATCTGCTGAGAGGTTAATTGCACAGTTGAATTGGACTTTAAAGGGTGTTCTTGGGAGAGGAACAGCAACAATAGAATTTTAGAAAAGTGGCAATGAGGAAACCAGCTCAATCAAAACAGTGTGTGTCGTAGGAAGAGAATAACAATGATAAGGGCAGCTAACGTGAATTGAACACTTAGTCTGTGTAGAGTTTTAAGTATTTTAGTACATGCACTAATTTCTACCAACAGTTTCCCCTTCCAAATAGAGAAGAGATCCCTGTCCTCTCTACCCCTGTGGGATCGCCCCAGGTGAAAGTTTCTTCGGTTGAATGGAAAATCCTCATTTGGAGATCTTAAAAACTATTTTAAAAAAGAAGCTGAGAGCATTCAGTAATTATCCCATCAGGCCTAATTATCAAGTCAGAAAAGGCTTTCTATATTTTATAAATTTTAAACATTTGTCACCTTGGAAGTATATTGCCTTAACAGGTTTTATTTTAACTTAATTTTAAAAAAATTTTCATAGATATTTGCCTTCAACAAAAGAATTACATTTTGCTACAAATACATATATCTTCATAAGTGTCAAACATAACTAGTTTCTGTTGTTCAAGTGAGGATGATGTCCAAGTATAACGCTGTTGTCAAAGATGAAATCTTTATCATATCAGTGGTAAGGGCCTTGAAAGCTAGGCAGGAATTTATGCTTCAAGTCCTTGCTGATAGGATTATATAATCCAATGATTTAGAGAACTTTCGTTATCCAGAGTTTAAGGTACTCATAAAATGCCGTTTGGTTATGGAATGAATTTTCTTTTGATAAATGACTATTCTCAAAGGCATATTGATTTCCATATAATTATATAGCTAGTTATACTTTAGTTTATTAGCAAAACAGTCTTGGATTTTGCATAATTTAATGAATATAATTAATGACTAACTATTCTTCTTTCCTCCAATAGGCTAAGTAATGAGGCTGACCTAGACTAATTCTTTATACTCATTACAGAATAGAAAATATCACTGCAAAATAAGATTTTGCACGATGGCTCTATTTTTCTCAACTTCCAATCATAAGCACTTGATTAATTTCATTTTAAAGCAGTATTGCAGGTATATTTAATGTAAGGCATTAGAGGCATTCTAGACAAAATAATGGTAAAATAAAATTCACATGTAAATTACCCCTTACTTTTCATACTTCAAAATAAAATGATGTCATATTCCTGATTTTGTTATTTTTTCATTTAATTATTAAATGAGGGTGACTTATTTTGTGAAATATGGATATAAAAATTTCAACTATGAGTCATCTTCGGTAATGACCAGTTCCTGAGGCAACCTTATAAATAGCTTCATTAACATATCCACATTTATATGTTAGTAATGGTGTACTCTATATGTGTATATGTCTTTGTGTGCACACATACACAAGTGCATACATTCAGTCAGTTGAGAGAATAACGAGGAAACTGACCTCAGGATTAAATAATCAACCAGGTGTGGTTTGCACATACCTATAATCTCAGTATTTGGGAGACTGAGACAGGAGGATCACCAGAGTGTGGTAAGCTTCTTTCTTTTTTTTTTTTTTGTGGTACTGGGGATTGAACCCAGAGACATTCTACCTCCGAGCTACACCCCCAGCCCTAATTTTATTCTTTATTTTGAAACAGGGTCTCACTAAATTGCGGAGTGCCTCACTAAGTAGTTGAGGCTGGCCATGAACCCGGATCCTCTGGTCTCAGCCTCCCAAATACTGGGATTACGCCCAGCTGGTAAGCCTCTTTCAAAATACAAAAAACCGAAACCAAAACCAAAACCAAAACAAAACACCTTGGACGCATAGCTCAGAGTTAGAATGTCCCTGGTTTCAGTACCAGTACCACACTTCTGGGGGTGAGGAAGGAAGGAGGGAGGGAGGGAGGGAAGGAAGGAAGGAAAAGAAAAGATGAGATAGTGAAGCCTCCTGGTTAGGAAAACAAAACCAGCAACTAAGGAGAGAAACTGTATTTTTTCTTTGTCCTTCATTACCTAGAATGTCTATAAATAGTAGATGCTTTAAAGTTTGGGTCACATTATTCTATGTATAAAGAAAAGGCCGAATGTGGTGGCTTACACTTGTAATCTCAGTACTTGGGAGGCTGAGACAGGAGGATCGCAACTTGTGAAGCCCTTTGCAACTTAATGAGACCCTGTTTCAAAATAAAGAATAAAAAATCAGGGTAGGGGTGGAAGTCAGAGATAGAATGTTGCTGGGTTCAATCCCTAGTTCTACAAGAAAAAGGAAAAAAAAAACAGAGCTTGTGATTTTGGTTATAAGAACTTTCATGCTACTTTCAGAGATGTATATGTGGTATCAAATAGGATAATTCGGTTATTGAAATGGAGCAGGGCTTTTTGAACCATTGTAGGCACATCAGAACTATTTGGCCATACTATTTTTCATGTGTGGCTTTTCTAAGTCGTTTCCCCTTGTGCTGTACAGTATATTTGTCTGTTGACCCTTTACTTCTTATCTGATACCACACTACCACTCTTACAGATGTCTTTTTTTTTTAACCAGATAACCTCATTATGTGCCTGAGAGTAGACATTGTAATCTTCATTTTTCATGTTAGAAGATTCAAACTCAGGATTTAAGTAAGCTGCCCAATGAGTTGCTTGGTAGTAAGCTCTGAGGCTTATGTTTGAACTCAAGTGGTATTTTTTTCAAATATCCTTCCTGGTAGTAAATCTTTATTTTTTTTAGTTGGAATATATTTGGAAATACTCAAATTTGTGCCTTATTTTTGGTGAATAAGATGAGTGATTAAATTGATCAAATCCTGGCCTTAAAATATAAAGCAGTGAGACATGTTTTATTGTTTGGGTAGTAAACTGTCTCTGAAGATAATTTCTCCATCCAAAATAGAATGCTCAGAAATGGGTTCAGCAGTGGCAGTGTAATTATAGTAAGTATATAGTCCCTGAGATAACTGTGATCCACAATGCACATTTGGAAGATTAAGTTCTCTTTGTTAAAAAACAAAACAGAATAGTTATTTTATAGTCACATTTTGCGATGCCAAAGTAAATCACTTTCGTGTCATTATCTAATTGTGTACATTGTTTTAAGAAATATTGTATTAGTGCAAGATTATACCATTTATGTTAGTGTGGAACATTTGATCATTTCTAAGGGAAAATTACGAAACTATTTAGTTTACCTCAGTTTCTATAGCGCAGCCTCTAAAGTCTCATTTCTTTAACAGGGCCTTGTGGGTGTTCTAAAGGAATGATTGAAATGAAAAGAAATGAGAGAGTCAAACAGTGTACCGTAATAGATGAAATGGAAAGTAATTATGTTAATGTTGACTCATTATGAAGCTCTAACCATTTTTACCTGCTCATTTCTGTGTGGAAACCTGTGCAGCTGAGATGCTGAATAAGAAATTCTTGTATAAATGAGCCTAGAGGCATGTTTCTAATATTGGAGCTAAGCCTATGCAGAATTGTAATGAATTTCCCTAAGTCGGTATTTAAATGTGCTATCAGAGATGGTAGTTCTCTTGCCAGAAAATTCGGATTCTAATGTTTACCATCAATTTTTAGCTATATATTTGAATCTTTATAGCTACATATCATTTTCATTTGGTAATTGGAAGGAAGAAATCCTAAATTCTATAGTACATTTATATCATATATAGTATCAGATTTTCCAAGGTCTATATGAGAAGCAGTTTAGATAAATTATAAGGAAGGGATTTATAAGAAAAAAGTTAGCAGGGCAAAATGATTAGTACATCTTGGCAAATATATGTGCTGCAATATTTTGTAAAGAAGCATTTGTAAATGAGTCATTGAAGAAGTTGGACCAAATGGTAAAGATTGTGTGTATGTTTATTTATCTAAATACGTAATTGTAATCACCTACATACATGGAGATATATGAAGTGCTTAAGAACATGGGGTTTGGAGTCAAGCCAGCTCAATGTAAACCATGTCTGTCTGACTCCAAAACAGGAGCCTTTTTTTTTTTTTTTTGCGGTACTGGGGATGGAACCCAGGTGCTGAAACCTGCTGGCACAATTGGATGATCCTGAGAGCAGAAAGTGAGGATTGACTAAAGAGTCAAGATTCTATGTTCTCGGGAGGGCTATCAGTGAATACTGAAGGACCGAGTTTATTTTTCAGGGTGTTTTTATACAATCATCCAAGGAAGATCATTTAAGAAAAACATCAGAAGAAAAACATCAGGTGATTTTGACTCATACCACAGAAAAACATCACATGTAAAGATCAAACACATACTTTTACAGAAAATCTCATTGTTTTAAGAAAACACGTTATTCCCAAAACTCTTTAGCCATACGTTAATATTTAACCTAACCTATTGTCTAAAAGTATATTGCATACTTCTGCCCAAGTTTACCATTCAATTGACTATTTCCTGAACCCTTAAGAAAACCTATTAACCTTAGGAACTCCTACTAACTTTGTGGCCAGCACTTACGCACACACCTGACGTCCATGGTTAGCACATA
>PVLC010027730.1:0-21658 GCA_004027655.1 Graphiurus murinus
ATGGAAACCAAATTATCAGAGCAATGCATGTGTATCTATGTTTATAGCAGCTCAATTCACAATAGCCAAACTATGGAAGCAGCCAAGATGTCCAACTACAGATGAATGGATTACAAAACTATGGGATATGTACACAATGGAATTTTACTCAGCCATAAAGAAGAATAAAATCATGTTCTTTGCAGGGAAATGGATGCAATTGGATTACTTTTTAAATCTAATATGATGTATAATCTTTAACATTCATCCTGTCAATAGAGCAGAGGATGTATTCTTAGAGTCAAAGGGAAGGACTGAGATTTGTATCTTGCTCATCACTGTAACCCTAATGACATCCAATGCCTGACTCAGAGCAAATGCTCAGCAAATGTTTGTGAAAAAAAAATGAATGAACCCCAAAAGAATATAAGCACAGGCAAGGCTTTATTAGGAGCTTCTGCTGAAGCCAGAATAGAGACAGCAGTGCCTGAGAGGGCCAGGCTGGCTTAACGGACAAAGGTGCACAGCTTTTATTGCCTTTACAGGGCTGGCAGGAATGGGTCTCTAGATGTTGTCACAGGTGCAGGTGGGGTTTATTCATGCCTGAGCTCTTCACATGCATGAGTCTTCAGGGACTCATGCCTCATTACCATGTTGAGCCTCCACCTAAGGCTGTGATTTTAACTCTGCCAATCAGGTAAAGGTAACTATGGGTTACATCAGTGATCATACTGCACAGGTAGTCTGCCCCTTGTCAACTGGAGCTGCCCCTTTTCATTTGGGGGTATCTCTGACCTCATTTCCAGAGCAGAGCAGACTCTTTTCCTGCTTCAGTGGTCTTGTTTTGGTGATTTCTCTCTTTTTGGTTCCTGCTTCTTCATATTTCTGTTGATCACATAGTTTCAGGCTGAGCTGACCTCTGGGCCTCACATGTGTTATCTTATTCTCATATTCCTGAAGACGGATTCACTTCGTAACTCCTAATTTTTCTGGTATGGTTGTTAACCTCATAAAGCAGAGAAGCTTGGCTGTTTTATTTCCTCTGAGAAATTCTAATCCCTTAATCCAAAGGGGTCCTCGTTTTCAAGGGGGTCTCTGACTCTGACTATCTCAGTAATATTAATGAGAGGGCTACTGGTTTCATAATTAATATATCCAGATCAAGATCAAAGTATCATTAATTAGCATTCAATTTATAGAAAACTTATTCACATAATAATTGAAGAGGTTCTATTTATCCATTTAAAATGAGGATTATAGCCATACATCAAATGTTTCTATTGTTTATATATTTCTGGTGTTGTTTTGTTATCTGATTTATTTGGGGGGACTAAATAAAAAATATATAGAATAAAAAAATTTGGCCCTACATGGATTGTAGATCTCGGTAAAAATAAATATGGTTTTTCTTCTCAGAGATACCTGGAGAAAAAAACTATCACTTGCATTGTGATAAATTGACATAGAAGAATTTAGTGGTTCTGTCTGTCTTTCCGTCCATTGACGTGGAAAGTGCTTATTTATGAAAAATATACTGGAAACACAAATGGGGGGTCTTGAATGCTCCAAAATGCAAAACTATTTTGAACTCCTGTATTAGATAAGAATTTCAGAGAAGCTGAATTTACCGTGACTCAACTAAATGTGATTTCCTAATTACTTATAAGGAGAAATAAAATGTGGTATATGATCAAACCCACAACACTTTATTATCCTGGTTTGTAACTGCCACCTTCCCCAAAATCATACAGTAAAAGATTCCAAATTTATAACCAATTTCCACTGCCACTTCTTATATGAATCCTCTCCTAATTGAAGTCTGAGTTTTCACTCACATTTATAGGTTTAGGTTTCCTATCAGTGAACATCTTAATTTTGTCTTCAAGTCATGCTATTTTCTTTATCTGTGTCTGGGTAATCTGAAAAACAGACATTGTTTTCTGTATTTCTATGAACATTTGAGTAGTTTATATAATCATTTAGGACTCAATTTCTAACTCCAAAACTGGAGATGATCAGTTGTCTTTCATATTTTTTACCACTAAATTACAGTGCCCCTATCATTTATTAAACAAAAGAATAAATGTCTATGTATATAGCTATAAATAGATGTCCTCGCCAGAGAGAATTACTCTTCCTGAATAAGTATTACTACACTGTTGACATAAAATTGCATTCCAAAAAATATAATTACTACATATTTTAGTCTCCTACTTAGCACAAAGTTGGTAAGTTATACAGAATCAAAGTTAAGTTATGGGGTCCAGAATAATATATCTTGTTTATAATTCCTACTCTGTATCCATGTGACCATTGGCATGTTCTTATCATCTTGTTCCTTAGTTTACTCAATTATACGAACAGTGTTTTATTTGTGCCTAAATTTGGTATAAAGACTAAATGACAAGATTAAGCAAAGCACTCATAATAGTTCTGGGCCAAACATACACACACACACACACACACACACACACACACACACACAAAAAAAACCCAAAACACACACTTATTGTTATTATTACCATTTATATAAAAATAGTTTTTAAAACTATTTTAAATAATGCAAATAATACTTTTATGTATTTATATTCCCTGGAAATCTGGAAACCCATACTGGGTACCATTAATTTGATTCTAAAATTTCAGTTTCTGTGACTATGAGTGACTTAAACCTAAAAAAAAAGAAATAAAGAAAAAAAAAAACAACTTATTTTTCCTCCTCATCCACTCTGCCCACACCAATGGATGGGATGATGCTTTAGAAAGAAGCTCCTCACCAATGGCCGCACCTAGGATATTCTGCTAGAAGCTTTCCAAGATAGCAATAGCCAATCTTGGTAACATACCTGAGTAAATGTCCAAAGGGGAGTGGATTAAATAAACAGGTGACAGAGTGAAGATTTAGAGGCTGGAATAAAACAGAACATAACAAGATTGCGTATTTCTTCTCTGTGACTTTCTGCACACTTGTGATTAATGAATTATTTAAAATTATGGATTTTCTCTGTCTTCTGCAATACATGATAATCTAAACAAGGTCACAACACCTGCTCATGTGTCTATTCGTTTCTGCAGGGCCTACCAATGTCTGGCATGTAGTCGACATCTGTAAATGTGATTGATTTAATGAATGAAGTCAAGTAGTGAGCCCTGAGCAATTTAAGAGAAATGGCATAGGGTATTTAAAATTTCCCCAATGGAGCTAGCATTTACAGGATCCTTGTCCTCATTCTGTTTCATAGTACAAGTTTGAGGTGGGCAACTAAGAACCGTGGCACAAACGGGCTGAGAATAAACCACAGAGATTGCAACAGGAGAGACAGTTTATTGTATTCGATGCTAAGTTAAGGCTAGTTTGTCTTGCGAGAACATCATTAGATATAAATTTTGCCCGTATTGGGAAATCTCAATCTGAATTGGGAAGCTCGATCCACTCTGATATGTCATGAAAATAAAACTTGACAATGTATATAAAGCACTCAGTTGAATATGGAGAAAGCAGCTTCTTCTGAGAGCTGGAAAAGAGCAATATGCTTCTTTCACTTTTGTTTTTTTTTTTTTGTTTGTTTCCCTTCATGTTTATTTCTAGAGCTTAACCAAGCAAGCTCAAATTTGAAACTTGCTGGATGAATCAGTGGATAAATGAAAGACAGGTAGTTGGATGGATAAGTAGGTGAAGGGAAAACTAAATTAACTTAGGGTTATTCTAAGAATGTTATTTTCCATATTATAGTAGGAAAGAAGGATTTATGGGGATAAAATTCAGGGATATTCTGACTTGGGAGAACATCCAAGAATGAACATGTAGCATTCTCTCTGTGGCTTTGTCCAGGTTTCATTAATTTTGATGCAGGCCTAGTATCACCTTGGGAAGAGTTCAGGTTACACCTGTCTCCAATTTGCACCCAGCTGGAAAGTGCCCTCCCATGATTTTCATGCTATTAAAAAGTCTCCTGCTGAAGCTTACAAATCGAGTATAATCTAGATCAAATGCACTCAGGCATGTGAAATGCTACTACTGATCTCAAAGCTCAGCAAAATACCACATTAATCCCTTGGTAGGTAAGAAATACAGTTAGTTTGCTTGGAAGCCAATGTAACCTGGCTGTTATCAGAACTCCTAAACTTGTTGATTGACCCATAACTAAACTTTGATCTATTGTCATCAAGCCTCAAGAGAATCCCTTCACAAAAACGCATTGCCCTGTCTCCACTCTCTAGAAAGGAATAGGCATGTGTTATACATTCAATGAGTGTTTAGTCACATATGTTGTTTTATGGGCCTTGCATTAAAGTCTTTGTTTAAAAGCTAGAACTTTTGATTCCATCTACCCTCTTGGATAGAACAAAAATCAAAATTAAAAATAGACAGTGTGAATATAACATGATCATTAATACATCAGAAACATAAGCAAAATATTGATTTATTATTATGCCAAGTTTTATTTATTATACTAAAAATAACTGCCATTTGCATATTGCACCTTTCATGTTTATAAAATATTTTTATCTGTTCAGATGTGAGAGTCTCACAACAATGTGATAGTATCATATTACTATTTTCCCCATAAATTTTTCAAATGGGGATACAGTGTCAGAGAGGCTCCGTGAGTTACTTAAACTGACAATTAGTAAATGCCAACTGGGTTAAAAACTAAGTTTTCTGCCTCTACGGTTTGCTATCTCCATGGTTCCTTGTTTTCTCATGATTCTCACTGATTTTAAATCTTAACACTGTGCTATATCACTGGAATCTCCACTCCAACACTTGCTCCTGTGCCTGTCAAGAGTGCAGCTTGTGGACCAACGGTCAGGCCTTCAGGGTCTTCAAGGCCTGATTTAGAATCCTGGTGTGTCCTATATACTAACCATGCAGATTGGTTCTTAAATGACCTGAGACTTTATTCCTTACTGGCAAGATGCAGATAAGAAATCATATATTATTATATTTGGGGAAGACCAAACAGCAAAAGTAAATAACCCTTCAACATACCTCCCTCACGGATGGAAGGTACTCTACAAACATTTGTTGCCTTTACTATTTTTTGTATCTTTCCCTTACAAACTGAGGGCAATATGCTCTGAAGAGTCCCATTGTTCTGAAGTTTTAAATTAGTTTCCTTCTAAGCTATTTCCACATTAAAAAGTTAGGGCATTTTGTAAATTGACAGGACCAAGGTCAGAGAACTGATTAGTATTGCAGTTGGAGTCAGGCTTCCTAATGGAACTTGAGTCCCCCAGCCTGCTGCCTTTTGACCAAGGCAAGAAGAGTGGCATCCATCCATTACAAAGCAAGCCCTTATCTTCTGCGAGTCTGCTTCAAGCTTCATTGAATAGCCAGCAGTGCAGAGGTGATTAAATGACTGATGGTGGCAGTTCTTGACTCATAGCCCTTTATATTTCTTCCATTTCCTTTTCAGCGGACAGTCCAGGCAGCTGATCTCAGAATTACCAAGGCAGTCACAATTTTTCTCAGAAGCCTTTTCCTGAGCTCCAAAACTTTCTACGTTGAAAGACACGGGAATCTCTCAGAAATGTGAGCAAGTTCTTCCCATATTCCCACTTGAGTTCATGTGTCACTTTTACATGAGATTATTGCTTTCCAGGCATTGTCAAAGCTTGGAGACACTGTGAAAAGTTCAGTGTAATATATAACTACTGCATTTAATAAGCAGTATTTACTGGCTTGTATCTTTCTATCTCTTTAAATAAACATGACCATTTGATAAATACTAACTGAAGAACATTCTTGAGTCCTATGCTCCACCTGAACATCTGCAATCAGTGTTGGCTTACCCACATGCCATGCTCCTGGGATGGTTAGTAACAGGCAGGAGATGTCCCAAGCAAAGGTCACAGAGCAGGATGGTTTTACATTCTGCCCATACTCAGCATTTCTAAACCCAACTACTTCCAATGTGTTTGAAAACCGGTATCTCTCTGTATTTCTGGTTTGCTTTATTTTATTCCATTTCATGTTATTAGTACTGAAGATCCAGTCCAGGGGAATTCTCTCTCCTAACTATACATCAGCCCTTTTTCTTTTTTATTTTGAAACAGCATCTCATACGTTGTCAAGATCTCTCTATGTTGCTGAGGCTTATCTTGAACCTACAATCCTCCTGTCTCAGCTTCCCAAGTGCTTGGATTACAGGCATGAGCCACCTGCTAGGCCTGCCCTAACAAGTTTTGACAACCTCATCAGGGTATTGATTTAGTTTGTACAACCCAGGCACCCACTAATGCTGCTCCCAGGAAGTACCTAAACCACATAGTCATCTCTCCCAAATGGCAAAGAATCTCAAAATTTAAATAAGAAGTTGAAAGTCTTTTCAGTGATGCTTCCTTTTGTCTCCTTTTCTTTATTCTCACCTCCTCCCTTTTTATGCTTTCACTCCTGTTC
The DNA here is from genome assembly GCA_004027655.1 of Graphiurus murinus. NCBI lineage: Eukaryota > Metazoa > Chordata > Mammalia > Rodentia > Gliridae > Graphiurus > Graphiurus murinus. The sequence goes on from PVLC010027730.1 coordinate 6,383, forward strand.
TACACTTTGCCTGAATTATTATACTTGTCACTACTATTAGTTTTAGAAAGTAGCAGCAGGAGTCAGCTTTGCTCTCAAAATGTTCCTGGTTCAAATCTGACTTTCCTACTCTGGTTATGTAAGCTTTTGACTAACCTGAATAGGTACATCAGGATCTGCAAAATAGGAATAATGCATACATCTCAAAGGGCTCTTTTGAAGAATAAATAGAAACATGAATTCTTATTAGTATGGTTTTGACACACAGCAATATTTCAATAAAAGGAAGCTGCTGTTGTTACTGATATCATAATTCTTATTTACAACTCAAATATTCTCAGGAGAAGCATTCTTGCAATTCTGAAGCAAGGCAATTCGAAGCATCACTGAAATCCCTTGCTGCAATGGTCTTAGAAATCTTATCAACAACAGGTTTGGAGGCTCAAGATTAAAACATTTAAGAATTGGATTCTGAAAATAAAACAAAAAGGACATTATGAATCTATAGAAATTGCTTCTAAAGACAATAGAAAGTATACTAAAAAGAAAAAGACATCTGACAAAATATTTAGAAAATTCAAACATCTATAAAAAGTAGATGGCCTTTGCACTATATATTCTCTACTTAATGTATTTTAATCGTCTGCAATGTTTTGGTTTGGATGTGAAACATCTCCTGAAGACTTATATGCTAAAAGTTTGGTTCTCAGAACAGCAATGTCCAGAGGTAGGCCTTAAGGGGAGTGATTGGATTGTGAGTTCTAATATCATCAGTAGATTAATCCATTGAAGAATTCGTATTTTGAATGGATTATTGGAAGTTTGTTGAAAGTGTAGGAGGTAGAATCTCTCTCTCTCTCTCTCTCTCTCCCTCTCATTATGAGGATGACACGAGATAAGCACCTCTTTTCTCCCATGCCCTTCTGGCATGCTATTCTGCCTCAGGCCCAAGGTAATACAGCAGACTAACCATGAACTGAAACCAGGAGCCAAAATAAATCTTTTCATCTTTTTCCTTCAAATCATTTATGTCAGGTATTTTGGTCCCAGGGATGCATTTCATGAACCAATACCATAATATAATTTTAAATTAATTTAATGATGAACACTAGGAAACCATATAATAAAGCAAGATTTATATGATGAAGTTATGTTTGCTTTTCTTTTGCATTTTTATTTAGTTTGAAAACTATGAGCTATTGCTTAAGATCCCCTGTCATCTTCACTCTCCCCTCCCCCCAATAAGAAAATAGTGCTGCCGCAATTCACAATTGCCAAACTATGGAACCAGCCAAGATGTCCATCAACAAATGAATGGATTACAACACTGTGGGATATGTACACAATGGAATTTTACTCAGGCATAAAGGAGAACAAAATCATGTCATTTGCAGGGAAATGGATGGAACTGGAAAACATTACGTTAAGTGAGATTAGTCAGTCATGAAAAGTAAAAAATCGTATCCTCTCTCTAATATGCAGAAGCTAGGGAGAAAGTGGGACATAAGAGGGACTCTAGGCGAAGAAGGAGAAACCTTAGATGAGCAAAGAAGGTGACTTAACTAAAGGTGATGCGGGGGTAAACACCCTAATACACATGATGTACTTTCACAAACATATCAAAGTCAGTTACTAAAGTGAACTTGAGAAGGAGGGACGGAAGGGAGTGGAGGCGAAATTGGGGCAGGGTTAAATGAGAAATGTATGCATGTATTCCTCTACCAGCTTGTACCTCACAAAGATGTATGATTACAATCCACCAATAAAAAAAAAGAAAGAAAGAAAAAGAAAAGAAAATAGTGCTGCTGAACAAAGGAACTGAGCCTTGCTTTCTGTTTAATCCCCATGCTTGTAGCTATCGATCCAGGATCACTCTGCTTAGCATGACATGGACTTCTAACAGCACTCTCCTGCTGTATCAATAACAGCAGTACAGCACACAGAAACAGTTCTCTTAGTCTGGTCCTAATCTTCTAGGTTTCTTCCCTGGGGAATCTCACCTGGAGAAAGCAATGGTGCACCATCAGTCTATGTCGCCCTGCCCTCTGCCCTCTATCACAAAGCACTCGTGCAATGAGATGGAGATTCTGTGGATTAATGGAGAAGGTGGGCTATCTCAACCAGCAGAGCCTGAAAAATAGATAGGAAGCTCTCCTGTGTGCCCTGATATGAACACTGTGACTTCAGTTAAGGTCGGAGACTAAGGAAAGTCTATCTTACTATCTTCTTCCGGTGTTACAGGTTATCTCTGTGTACCTATGAAATATAGTTAACACATCGACTTAATTGTTCTCGGTTTTGACAATCTTAACTCTGCGCATTTCCTTTTTGAATGCAATGCATTTCCAGTTTGTATATTGCAAATATATTTTCCAAAGAAAATTTGAAACACTGAATCAAAGTCTGCACTGAGGTTTCAATGGGTAAAAAAAATTCACAAAGTAAAAAGAAAAATAAATTTCATTGAAGCATTCAATTCTCAACCCCCATGTGTCACCTAAAATAAACATTGGCCTGGTACAAATAAAGCACACAAAAATAATTATTTGCTTTAATAAACTGTTTAGAGTCTGCTGAAAGTATTATCTACATTAATTAAGCATCAGCATACTATTCAAACGTTGAAAAGACAATATCAATTTAAAATACATTGCGTTTCTTGTTTTTTTAATTAAAAATAATTATTCACTCATTGCAGAGACGGACAAATACAAAACATAATTTTAATTAAGACAAATGCAAATGCATCTATGTAAAAGTGGATTGACTTTGGAAAATTGATTCTGAATTTTAAGTAGACAAACTAAATAAAACATGCTATTATTCTGATCTGATAAAATATATAAGCTTGCAGTCAAGAAACATTTTTTTAAAGTATTGCTATTTTATCTCTATGGATATTTTGATTTACAAATTTTCTTAACACAGAATATCTGGTATTTCATATTCTACTAGATTTTGTTTCATTTTTTATTGATAACACTCTTCTCTTTATCTTATCTGCTTCTTACAACAACCTTGGAAGTTAGATCAAAAGTATTTTGTCCTCACTTTACACGAAATTATTCGTCTAAGGTTACCATAGCATGGAGGTAGCAGAACCAGGATATTAATCTTAGAATCCTGTGTGTTTTACTCTCTCTAATTCCTTTATACGTGACATGGTACAATAACTAGTATATTTCCATATTTTTCAAGACATTTGTATGGACTGTGCCATCATTTCTGTTTCAACTGTCTAGACATATACACCCTTGAAGTTACATTTTGCATTGGAAGCTAAAATATCTATAATATACACTACTGAGAAGTAGTGTATTAATTAGGTAAACTCCACTTTTTCTATAATTATAGATAGAGCATTAAAAATTGAAGACAGCATGAAGCAATCAAAGATAGTGAGAGTGCCAGTCTTTAAAAAAAAAGGAAAAAAGAGGAACTTAGAAACTAATATCATCCATCTTGGTTGATCAATTGGCTTCTGCTGTTTCACATGGAGAAATGCTCTTTCTACATAATTCTGCAGAAAAGACTAACAATTTAACGTATCAGCAACCCTATGAGATAAGCTATAACCTTTGAATAATCGCCCTGTCACCAGGCTTCTTGATGCTGGGATGCTAGAAATATTAACAAAGATTTAATTTACGCATTAGAATACTTGTTTGAAATGGTTTAATATTTCATTCTATCAATTTAAAAAAAGATTAATATTTACTATAATATGCTTTATCTTGAAATCCGATACAATGTGTTCCGAGGACATTATAATTTAGTTGCATTTGACATGCTCTGAAAAGGACATGGATTAAATCCCTGATGTGTGTCATTAAACACTGGAAACGTGGCCAATGTTGTTGATAGAGAAGAACACCCAGTTATGATTTGTTATTAAAAGAAGAGTAACTTACAGATGCAAAGTGACTATCTGGGAAGATGTGGTGTAAATGAGCGGGATAAGGCTACAACTGAGTTTGAGCTGTGGAAGCAGGCAGCCCTTAAACTTGTCCTCTATTAGCATTGATTCTCACAGCTTGTTCATTCTTCAGAGAAGAAGAATAGACAGATAGTGGAATGAGGCTTTGCAATGCAGGAAGCCATGAAGGTTGCTGAGGGATATCAGTCTTCTCTTCAGAACAATCACTGCCCATAAACACCTTCATCATACCTTCCCAGGCTATCTTATACTTAAGCGTATACATGTTTTCCTCCACTTACTCCTCTTGAAGACCCCCAGAACAGGTACAAATGCTCCAAGAATATTTATCAAATTAAGGAGGCATGAAATGAGTAGCTGAAAACTTCTAAGATCCTTTTAACACAAAGAATACTTTATTTTTGTAATCCTGGGAATTAAACACAGGGCGCTCTACCTCTGAGTTATTGCTCTACCCCATTTGTTTTTTAGAAATAATGTCTCACTAAGTTACTGTTCACTAGTCTTGAACCCACAATCCTCCTGCAACAGCTTCCCGTGTACTGGAAGTACGAGCATGCACCATCATGTTAGGCTAGGCCACAGCTACTTGAAGTATCCAGTTTATCTCTATCATTGAATGACAATATCGGACTATTAGTTTAATCTCCCTGAGCCCTGGAGTTCCAGTCAGCATTCTGCACACTATAATCTAAAAGATTGACCATATAATTTAGAGGAAAGGTGATTTCTTTTCTTAGGGTTTTGAGTTCAGTCCATGTGAGGTGAAGACCATGAATCTCAGAGCATGGTGGCAGAAGGCAGAGAGAGGGAGAGCACACAGGCTGTGTTCTTCCTATCATGGAGGATGGAAACAAGAGACAGAGAAACCAAGGGGAGGAGGAACAATATGTAATCCCCAAGGCCACACCCCATTCTAATGGATTTATCCACTGCTGAGATTACAAACTTTGAGACTCAATTACATCAACTCCAAATATTCATAAATCAGCTCTGTAGAGGACATTTTATATCTAACTATAATATTCTGCCCCTGGACCCTAAAGAACTCATGTCCAAGTTCAGAATGCAAAATGCATTGAGTCCTCTCCAGGCGTATCCACAATCTTAACAGTTCCAGCATTTCTGAAAAGTCCCAAAGTCCAAAGTCTTCTCTGAGACTCAAGGTGAACACTTGTTAGCCCTTGTAAAAGGCAATGAAGATCAAAATAAAAAGCAAGTTACATGCATCCAATACACAATGGCAAAGAGCAAACATTTGTATTTTCAAAGGGAGGAATAGGGGCATAGAAAGAAGGAATGGGACCCAAACAGTAACAAAATCCAGCAGGGCAAGTATTTAATCCTGCAGCTCCACTGCTGGCATTCCAGGCACATGGTGGTGAGAAGTGATCTCCAAGGGACCTTGGTGGTCCTACCGATGTAGCCTGGCGATTACAATGGATAGTTTACTGCATCTTCCAGCCTGGCCCCAAGGCTCACAGCTAGCAGCTGTTCCTCACTGTCATTTCATGTTTCTGCCATTTCTAAATCTTGGAGGTTTTTGTTTGTTTGTTTGTTTGTTTGTTTTGTTTTGTTTCTTGTAACTTTGGTGTCATCCTCATGACCTTACAAAGTACCCAATTTGGATTCCAATCCTGCCACACATTGCCTGGTTTCTGAGGTCTTCATTTGAAATCTGTGGGAAAGCCTCCTTGGCCTCTTTTTATTTCTAGCAAAATTAGCATTATGTGGGCTCTGACATAGTCCACCAACAAAAAGTTAGTCAAGCCCTCCTTAATTATTGCTGCTAAGGTCTTTTTAGTCATAGCCTTGGCCCTGCTCCATCCAAGCATCCAAATCCATCTGGGCCACTCCTGGTCCCAGCTCCAGCTGCTGCCTCCATCACAGCCATTACTGACTCAGCCTACATCACATCCACTGCTTCTTCCTTCCTTGCAGTCATCTTACTTACTTCCATGACACCATCCTCTGAGCCTCAGCTTTACACATGCCCTTCTGGCCAAACTGCAAATCTCTAAATATCTCTGCTTTAATTTCCATTATCAAAATTTGGTGTAAAGTTTGCTGAACATGGACATCAATGTCCATCATGCAGTTTGGATATTTTGCTGTTTTAGTATTTTCTCTGCTGGTTTAAATTTAGCGTCACACAAAGTTCCAGGACATGGGCAAAATGCAGATTGCATTCTGCCAAAGTGTAACAAGGTGGCCTCTACATCATTTCCCTTTAGAGTCCTTTTTGCGATCCAAAATCTGCTGAGGATAGTCTCTACTGTTTGCCTTTCTAGCTGCATTCCAGTTCTTCCATTTTCCTCTCACAAACCAGTTCAAAAGTGGCAACCCCTCTCTTTCCCCATACCATTTTCTGTTATGGTCAGCATTCTCTACAGCTATAATCTAAAAGACTAACCATGTAACTTAGATGAAAGAAGGTTTATTTTCTTATAGTTTTGGGTTTTGTGCATTGCTCAAGGTTAACACTAGTATATATGTTACAGATGACATGTAAGTTAGAAGATTTTTGACATTTTCAATCACTATATCTATGCCCATAATAACTCCAAAATACAAGCAGTTAGGGTTAATCTCTGATATCATTATCTATACTATACAGTTTGGTCAAGAGAATCTCATATGAGTATAGTCATGGACTCCAGAAGGCTTTCTGCTCCCAGTACACACAACACATGCTTCTGATTTTAGTACTAATGCACTTCATAATGGCTACTATTACATGCTCCTTATCTCTGGTTAACTGCCATATCCTTCTGACACATTTTTGTAAGGCACAGTTTCCATTATAGTGCAAGGCAGATTATATTAAATGACACTAAGTACTGTTAAATTGAAAAGAATTTAAGATTGGCCTTAGAAAAACAATTGGAAATGTATTTTAATACAGTTATTACTTCTTTTTAAAGCATAAATGAATAAATTAACACAGAGAAACACACTGGCATACATACATTCATATAAGCAAAACAAAATAAAACAAAACAAAATATCTTAGAGAGGGTGAATTTGCCAAGATTATAAGTTGAGTTTTATAATACAGGTTTTTTGACTCTGGACAGCTTCTTTAGTGATTTTCTATGGCACAATGGAACCTTCCTCTAGATAACTTCAGCTTTTAACTGTAGGCTGGTGAAGTTGCCTCCTGACATAGCTTCTATTTCTCCTCCTCACTCTTGCTTCCAGTCTTTCCTGCTTCTGCTAGGTGACCAGTACTGGACTAGCTTCAGCTATTTTGAATTAAGAAGAAAAAAATCACATGCATGTGCATCCCACATATGCCAGGTGCTGAGTGAGGGGATTTTATAAGTTATCTTTTAGTTTTATGATTACAACAAACAAACCTGTAGGCATTGCTTTCATGTTAGAGACAAGGCTGCTAAGATGGGAAGTTTCTTAGCCTGACCAAGGTGAAAGTATCTCTACAAACTACTGGCTGAATTCTAAAACCCATATTCTATTCAGTAAAAAGGTCAATGTTTTCTTCCTGATCAGATCCTTACCAAAATCAGACATAAAGAAAGCATCTTTGGAGTCATAATGATAGAATTTGAATATATTCTCTATCTATCTATCCTACACACAAACAAACACTCAATCAATCTAAACTCCTGGTGTCTTTGTGTGTGAAATGATGCTCACTGTACCTACCTTACTGGCTTAAGTCGAACTTTACCTGAAGCAGCAGTTGTACAACAACCAGCATGATACCAATTCTCAGTGTTGAGATGATGTCCTTCCCCATCAGTGTTCATCTGCAGCATTTCATTACTTCCTGTGTTCTCATATCATTGTTTTTCAATGATTCACTAGTAAGCATCTCTACTCTGGTCTCTCCAACTATACACACTATGAAGGCAAGAACTTTTCTCATTGATCCTTGTGTTTCTAGCCCTAAGTCAATGCCTAGAACTTAGCAGCAACTCTAAATGTTTGAACAAGTGAGTAGTCAAAGGCCTGAATGGTGATCTCCATTCTCTATTACATTGCCTAAATTCTGCTGGGTTATAATAAGCATCCTGTATAGAAGTTTTAGAAGAGAGTCCTCGGTATGTGTGCACATACAGGTGTGTGTGTGTGTGTGTGTGTGTGTGTGTGTGTGTGTGTGTGTGTGTGTGTTGAGCACCAAACTGGAACAGGAAAAAATACCTGGCATATTCTAATCTTATTTATAAAGCAAATTCAAGAGAGTTTAAATAGCAATCAAACCTAAAAAAAGAAGAATGAAATAAGCTGAACCATGAAGGACTAGTGCAGCACCAAATGAGCATTTAGACATCTGGTTACCATAGCAAAGTATAAGACATGTTAAGCTAAATAATTCTGATTCTCAGGAAGGAAGACACCTATCTAATATTTTTTATGGTATCTTATTATAAGACAATGTCATAAGCTGGGTTTGGTGTTGCAGGTCTGTATTCTCAATACATGGGAGACTGAGACAGGAGTATCACAGGTTTGAGAGCAGCTAGTAAGACCCTGTATCAAAAATAAAAACAAATAGCCGGGCGTGGTGGCGCACGCTTGTAATCCCAGCATTCGGGAGGCTGAGACCGGAGGATCCGGGTTCACGGCCAGCCTCAGCTACCTAGTGAGGCATTCCGCAACTTAGTGAGACTCGGTTTCAAAATAAAGAATAAAAAATAGGGCTGGGGGTGTAGCTCGGAGGTAGAGTGCCCCTGAGTTCAATCCCCAGTACTGCAAAAAAATAAAAATAAATAAATAAATAAATAAAATAAAATAAAAACAAATAAACAAAGAAAAAAAAGGTCTGGAGGTATAAGTCAGAGGTAGCATGCCCCTGGATTCAATATCCATACATACACACACACACACACACACACACACACACACACACACACACACACAGATGTCATATAGGGAATCATCAAATGCTAAACTCAGGGAAACATCTTTGGATAAAAGGACAGAAATAGATAATTTGTTTGGATAAATTGACCACATAAATGGATATAGTATTCTTTAATGGACAATATACTTCAAAATGAGTCAAAATTTGTCTGCCAAAGGATAAATGTACATCTAGACTCCAATAAGCACACAGGACCTAACTCTGAGCTGGCTGAACTAGCTGGACTTCAAACGGGATCATGTCACAGAGTGTCTGTGACAATTACTGCTGTCAAGTGCAGCATCTGTAAGGCCAAGTGAGCCTTTTTCTCACCCTTTGACACATGCACTTCCTCTGGCACAACTTAAAATGTTTCAGAACAACTTAGATTTATTTTATTCTCCTGTGCTCACATGGCAAAGGTCTCAACCATGTCTGGTCAGAACTTCTCTTCCAAGTACCCACCACTTTTATGCTGCTTCTCAGAATACTATTTGCTCTTATTAATCAGAGGTTTGGCTTCCTTCTTTTTTCCTAAAGAGACAATTCACATCCTTCATTCATAGATTAAAAATATTTGTTAAGTGTATTTCCATAGTTGTGCCGACTACAAGGCTGGAGATTTGTCAGGCAGAAATGTCATTGTCACACTTAGTTCCATATCCCTAGAATCTCAAACAGGGCCTGTCACAGAGCAGGTGCTCCGGAAATATCTCCACATGTGTGATGCAGAGGTCTAGAGATGTTAAATGGCTGAAATAGTACATGACCCCATAAATAGACGTAATGCTGTTTAATGGATGATATACTTCAAAGTGGGTCATGATTTGTCTGTCAGAGGTTCATTCATGTTTAGACTCCAATAGTCACATAGGGCCTAAGTCAAAGCAGGGAATACATCTCCCATATTCTGCTTAAGAAAATTTTCAGTCTCTTTAGCCCAATATTAAATCTCTGCATGAGACCCAAAAATATTTATTTTGTCTCCTTTCACATGGCTTTTGTTTCAGCACGCAAGACTCTAGACTTAATGGCCTGATGGCTGAGATTTTTTATTCCTCTCTGATTTTAATACCATCTGTTCACACAAGGCTTGAAAGCTCTTCTGTTTTTTATTATCTATATATTTAAGACATTTAAGATGCCACCTCCCATGTGAAGACTTACTCAGTCTTCTGTCAAAATTAATAAATCTTTATGGCTCTCACAACTACTTTGTTCATGATTACATTACATTGTTAATTCAGTATGCTTTATCTATCTTTGTCTTACTAATTTAAAATCTTAAAGACATTGAAAAATCAAACAAAGAAACAAGCACCCTCCTGGCTGCCTCCTACAGGTCAAGGTCAATAACACCAACGTTAGAGATTTCTTTTAGCTATATTTTTAAATTATGCCCTAAGATTATTAATTGTTTCCTTGAGTTTCCAGCATGATACCACCATAATTCCTAACGTAAATTCAATAGTAATCAAGGCACGGTGGTGCATGCCTCTAATCCCACTACTTGGGAGGCTGAGACAGAAGGATCACAGCCAGCATACGGAAACTTAGTGAATGAGCTCAATTCCTAGTACCACCAACCAAACCAAACTACAAGAAACATCTAAAAAAAAAAAAACCCTCATAATAACACATAGTCTTCCTCTCCAAGTCTCTTTTCAAGGACATACTTCATATGAATGCATTGGTGCAGTTCCATCACCTTGTCCTGTTTGCTACTTAGAACAGTCCTTTGAAGAAAGTAGAGAGGTACAGAGGAAAGAAAATTCATTTTATGGACAAGAAAACAGAGTCTCTGGATATTAGGTGAACATGTATACAAACAATGTCTAATACATGAAATGCCAAAAATATAGTTGGTTGCTGTGGGAGGAGCTGAGGAACACCTGGAGCAAAAAGCAATGCTTTTGACATGCTGATAAAAATGGAGTTGTTTCCCACAGGAGAAATACTTGGTCATTGCTAGACACTGATCCTGAGTAAAGTCTTATCGAGTAAATAATTAATGAAGATATTTTTCAACTGTTAATTTTTATGAGACAAGTAATAGTTCTATATTCTAAGGAAAATTGCAAAGATGTCTCTTTTCTTCATATTAACTGCATGAACTAGTTACCTTATATTTAATAATTTGCCTCTGGTCAGAGAGACTCTACTCATGCAATGTGTTGTTCAGGTGAATTTCTAAACCTTTCTGGAATTGAGTTTCCTCATTTGTTAAGAATGGAGATGTTGGGGGAGTTGCCCACCCACCAACTACCTAACTCTACTGAATTCAGCTAATGTAATAGAGGTGTTATAGACTTCCCCTTCAAAATGGCTCATTTTCTCCCATAAATGATTTATCCAGTCTAGTTTCCAAGAAGAATATTTATTTCAGTATGATGATGTACAGTGTGCATTTTAGCAGTAATACAAGTTTCAATAGTTAATGAGCCATGACTATTTCTAAAAGTGATATATCTTTGTCTGGCTATAGCTTCGATGGAAGAACACCTTTCTGTAATTGAAAAAGGAGACTGCCCACCACTTTTAATTCCAAGTAAAGATTCTCCAGCCTCAAACTCTAATTGGAATTACCTCAAAATTAGAGTTATTTGTAATTGTGGGCATCAGCTTTGACTTCTAAAACTGATTCCAATATAAAACTGAAAATTCAAACTCTCCATTTGTTAAAGATAAATGATGAAAAATACCGTACATCCCAAACTCTAGACCTTTAATTATGATATACACACAAATTTTGTAGCTGTCATCAAAAAATAGGGCACTATGTGGCCCAATAGGACCACAGTTCAGGGCAAAACATGAAATAAATAGTCTACAATTTTGCCTGTTTTTTTTTTCCAGTTCTTTGCATACCTGTCTTATGCCCTCTATTTCTAAATAATGCATTCCTTGATACTTTAGAACCAATGGCATATCTGGTTTTTCTTGCATTTTATAAGCTCTCCATCCTGGACCTACTTTTGTTTTCTCTAATCACTTTTGGAAGTTACTCTTAACTCCGTAAGCTTGATAATAGAATTTGCTCTTAGCACTGGTCAGTTTGGATAAACTCATGCTAGGATTATCTCATCATCCTATGAATGAAGATTTGATGACTACAACACTGAGGGAGTTTAATCTAAATTGTCTGGGTAAACGAGATAATATATCTGAGAACACTTGTAAATGATAGGGAATTAGTCAAATGCTATTTGATTTGTAAAGCCATCTTTAACTTCACAGAATATATGTACAGTATATATGTGATTATGTGTTTGCATACATGTGCAAGCATAAGGACATTATATGCATGTGTTCATGTATAGCTATTTGCATGTTGCATGTGTACACATGTGAGTATATGTGTGTGGATAAGGTGTATGGAATGTGTTTGTCTATGTGTATCACATGTGTGTTAGATATCGGCATGTAGTATGTGCACATGCATGCATATGTTTATATTTGTATTTGTTACATATGCATATCATATATTTAACTGAGATTTTTTACCTTTCCTTTCTGAACAATAATTATGAGACATTTAGCAGGTCTGTTCTATTTCTGCATTTCTTCTCGAGAGAGGTAGAGCTACATGAATCTTAAACTGAGATGTAGCTCTTTCCTGGTTTCTAGACAAGTTTTCTGATCTCCTGATCTAGGACAGACAACTGCTGCCACTCATGGTCCTCAGCTCCATGCACATTCAGAGCACCTGAACTTTTGCCTCATTAACAATGATTTCCAAAATTTTAACTGTTTTAACATCATAATTTTCCCTTCTGCCAGCACAATCCATGCCTTTGGCTAGAGTCTAGCCCTCTTAAAGAACCACATGCCCACCAATTTCCTGCGTATTTCTGACATTGTCATCATCCCAGGGTTTCCCAATGCATTTCTGCCTCTCTGTTAGAACCATTTACAGCCTGACCTTGAATTTTCTTGATATTGATTATCCTCTGCTATTTAACACTTCTAATAGCAATGACAATAGATCAAAGCCATTTGTTTGACACCTGTGGACATATATTAAGGCTTTTTGAAAATACCAAACAATACCAAGAAAGGTAAAACTTGTTTGACTTGAGTTTTTTTTTTAACCCATAACCACACCTAGGTGATTAGAGATTATTATCATTATTGAATTAATCAATAGGAAAGCATGATAAAAAATAAAAAGACTCAACGATGGACAGTGCCTAGATATAGGTCAAATGTGTTTATTTTTTGTTAACTTGGATATTTAAAAAATATTGCAAATTTAATGATTTGACATTTCTGATGTTCCAGAAATGTTTGTATTATTTCTTGGGCCCTTTTTCTACTACTTAAAGGATTTTCTCCCAGCCTTCAATGAAGAAGCCTGCTATACTGCAATGGTTTACCCTGTTTCAACACATTAGACTGGATACTAAAATGTGACCATTTCGTTTTACTTTCAGCAGTTTAGATGTGTTGCTTGTAATTATTATAAGTGGTAGCCAAATCACTTCTCATGAATCTGAAATTCTCTTGGGTTTCTTAGCTAAATCTGAAAATAACATAAATGCATACAACAGCAACAAAATATGAAACACAAAGGTTCTGTGAGATAAAATAACATATGATACATATTTTTTTTTTAAAAAAGTACACAAACCAGGCATGGTGGCATATGCCTGTAATACTAGTACTTGGAAGATTGAGACAGGAGGATCATACATTGGAGTTCAGCCTCAGAAACTTGGTGAGAACCTTAGCAACTTAGCAAGACTCTTTTTCAAAATAATAAATAAAAAATGACTTAGTAAAAAACTTAGAGGTGGAATGGTCCTGGGTTTAATCTCCAGAACAACAAACCCAGCAACAAAAAGCATGGAATTCAATTACAGTGTGCTATTGTGTATGTGTTTCAACATCATAAGTGGAAAGTGTCTTCTTCTGCACAAATGAATGATTTGTCAACCCAAAGTCATTCATTGAGACCATCCAGACTTCAGCTGTCTCAGCTATAAATTTGGAATTGTCATAGGTGGCTTTTTCCAAAATAGAGGCTATTTCAGACATCTATCTTTAATGTGCTAGTGCCTTTGGATTGTATAATTCACAATTCCTCTAATAAGAGGGAATACAGAAATAGAAAAATTAGTGCTTTTATCTCCAAATACAAGTCAAACTCTGATGTACTCTATTAATATGCATGTATACATATTATTCTCATTTTCACAATTTGGGGAAGCTTAGTCATAAGGTGTATGGGAACACAGCCAGGCTCAATAGAAATGGGGAAGTAAGTACAGGAAGTACAGCTCCATAGTTCTTTCTCTATTTCACATTCAGGCACATCTGTCAACTCTCATTTTCTCTCTTGGACCCATTCATATCTGAAACCACATACACCCAGACTGAGTATCCTTTGTACTCAGTTTCCTGAATACAGTTTCTTTGCCTGGTTAACTTGTGCAAATCATTTGGGCTAGCCATCTCCCATATATGGTGCATGCCTATAATACCAGTACTTGGGAGACTGAAGCGAAAGAATTGCAGATTCAAAGCCAGCCTCAGCAACTTAGGAGACTCTAAACAATTTAGTGAGACTCTGTCCCAAAATAAACAAAATAGGTATGAGGGTGTAGCTTGGAGGTAGAATGGCTCTGAGTTCAATCCCCAGCAACAAACAAACAAAAAAGAAAAAGAAAACAAAAACTGGGAGATAATAAATGTGTGCTGTTTTAAGCTAAAAAAAAAAAAAAAAAAAAAAAAAAAAAAAAAAAAAAAAAAAAAAAAAAAAAAAAAAATTTTAAAAAAAAAAAAAAAAAAAAAAAAAAAAAAAAAAAAAAAGTAGCAGGATGCAAAATTAACAAACAAAAATCAGAACCTTTTCTATATACCAGTAATGAATTCACTGATATAGAAAACAGAAAAGCAATCCCAGTTAAAATAGCCTCAAAATCTGGAAATAAACCTAAACAAGTTTGTTAAAGAGTTCTACAATAAAAATTACAAAAGCACAGAATAATAGAATTGACAAAGATACCAGAAGATGGACAGATGGATTTTTACCTTCTTGGATTGGGAGAAGTAAGATGTCAAACAGTAAAACTACCCAAAACACTATCAGTTCAGTGTAATTTTCCAAAAAAATATCAATGACATTCTTTACATGACTAGAGAAACCAATCTTAAAATTAATACAGAAACACACAGGACCCCAAATAGCAAAAGCAATCCTGAGCAAAAAGAATAATGCTGGAATCATCAAATACCTAACTTAAAATCATACTACAAGTGGGGGTGGTGGCGCACTATTGTAACCCCAGCATTTGGGAGGATCTGGGTTCAAGGCCAGCCTCAGCTACCTAGTGAGGCACTCTGCAACTTAGTGAAACCCTGTTTCAAAATAAAGAATAAAAAATAGGGCTGGGGATGTAGCTTAGAGGTAGAATGCCCCTGAGTTCAATCCTAGTACCGCAAAAAAAAAAAAAAAAAAAAAAAAAAAAAAAAAAAAAAAAAAAAAAAAAAA
>PVLC010027731.1:0-21592 GCA_004027655.1 Graphiurus murinus
ATGTTGTGGATAGGTAAATATTTTTATTTTAAATTAGATCGCTCTAAGTATGAACATCTTATTAGTGACATGGCTACCAAAATGACACTTTTCTTATTGTAAAACTAAAGAGGAAAATAAATCTTTTAAGGACAAGGTTGAAGGATGGTTTTTAAAACACCCTGTGTAGGAATTTACAAGCTCAAATAGACAAAAAAAATTTTTCTGGATCTTTGATTCAGTCTTAACATTTTCATTATAAAAACTCTGAGATCCATAAATGGGGAAGATAGAACAATGGTCCGAAAGCTACAAAGAGGTAACTGAGGTTATTCATAGCCATTTTCACTGGCAATCAATGTGGTATTGATTTTCTATTCTTGCTACTCTTGCAGTAATGTCTTTGGCTTGAAACTCAACCTAAGCTAGGAAATAGAAGCAAATAAAACAATTCCATCCTAAGGACATGGCAAGAGAAAACAAGACAGTGACAGCCTGTCTTTACTTCTGAAATGAAAATAATTGTCTGCTGTCAGAAGATAGTCTTACAGGATGAGAGTAGGCCCAGCACAAGGTTCCAGGTTTCACTCTATTCCATAGCTAAAGCCTCGACCTGTATCGTAGCCAGTCAGGAGCATCTTTAGTCACCCGGGGAGTCAGATGAGAGTTCCTGGGTCTGGACAGACTCCTATCATCGCTACTGAGAAATCTACTCAGAGTGCATGCCCCACCAAAGATGAGTCAATAGCATTATCCCAGTACATGAGGGAAGCAGGATCTCATTCAAATTTAAAATGAATTGATCAAATTGAAAAAATTTTAAAACTATCATGCATTAAGATGCAGGCCATTAAAGAAACCCTGGGGAAATTCATTCCAGAATGGTGCACAATAATTTCTTGTAAAATTGAACATGTTGAGGACTATGTTGACTAATTCACAGGTAAAGATCAAAGCCCAGATTTTCAACTGGGAAAGTGAATACTAAATAAAGGAACATCAAATTCGAGTTTTATTTGATAAGTATGATTTCAGGAGCTTAGAGAAATTCAATAAAAAATAACTTTTAAAGGATAAATCTATGCTTTCCTGATCTTACAGCACAAACATCATTGTAATTAATCAAATCTAAGAGTCACACATACACAAAAAGCAAAGATATTCAAAGATGAACTGTGTCTACCTCTAAGTTACACAGCATTCTTAAGACAACTGTTTTTAAACATTTTTTTCTTCCTCAGCATCTTTTTAAAAATACATTGTCTGGAGCCAGGCATGGTGGCGCACACTTGTAATCCTAGTACTTGGGAGACTGAGACAGGAGGATCACAGGTTTGCCAGCCTTAGCTACTTAGTGAGGCCCTCTGCAACTTAGTGAGACCCTGTTTCCAAATAAAGAATAAAAAATAGGGCTGGGGGTGTAGCTCAGAGGTAAAATGCCCCTGGGTTCAATCCTCACTACTGCAAAAAAAAATAAAAATAAAAATAAAATACATTATCTGGGGAGCGTTCTGTCTGACAAACCTTGAGTCCAAAGGAAAGTCACAATTATGTGGTACCAAAGGTACTAAGATGGGCCACTTAAGCAATTTTCGAAGGATATTTTGAAATAGAAATATGAAAATACTATTTACTTTTCTTGAGTACAACATTTGGGGCATGAGTCACCTTCATTTTCACAAAGCAAAATATCTTGTAACCTATAGGAAATGTATATTTTGTTGCAAATGGTAGAGAGTCCCATAAGGCAAAGATCTGAAATTCAGCTTGCATTGTAAAGACTGTAGTCCATGTCAAAAAGGAGTGAGCCACCAGTACCGCACCCATTCTGAAATCTGCAGCATCCATGTGGGCGGCTCCTGGCATCCCAGCATACTTAGTAAAGCTCCTCTTCAGAATCTTCCAGACTGGTGACAAAATGTTTTCCTGAGCTATACGTACACAAATTTCTTCTGCCAAAGCATGAAATAAGCCTAGTAACACTTTTTCAAACCATCCCTCTTGTTAGCAAAAAAAAAAAAAAGGAAAATTAAAAAATGAATACCTTAAACTTCGTAAGCATACACATTTTAATGAACTACAATAACTATCCTTTTCTAACATTGGATGATATGTAATTATTCAAATATTTTTCCATGCTGACATTTCACACTCATAGAATAACAGGACTGGAAATTACTTCATAGAGCAATCTAATTCTTCATTTATTGATGAGACAAAATTCTGTCCTAGAGCTAGAAGATTGGTTCTGGTTCTCTTTTTCTGTAGAGCATGAAAGTGATTGTTTTTATTACATTTGCCATTCCACTGTCATTATTATAGTCTATTCATATGCACCAGAATTGCTCATTTATTCTGAGTATTAAAAGAAAGGCTTAGCTCTAAACTACACAATTAACTTTGCAAATTATACAAATACATTGCCCTGATTAAAATAGTCATTTAAATGACTGAGCAGTATGTGGTCATTAATGTATAAAGCAAGTGTTTAGTGTAAATTTTTTAATAGGCTAGAGCCCATTAGTGCACATGACAATAATTAAGTGTCAAAAAATAAATAAATAAACTGAAAAAGTTGTGCAGTCTTCCTGATAGATCTGGTGTTGGTATCAGATACTGCTTAACTAGGTGACCCCATATCAGATTTTCCAAACACTCCAGAGTATACCATTGTATGAAATAAGGTATGCTATTCTGGTGACATAGTCATCCAAATTTAATCAAGATATCATGTATGGTCACCTACAATGAAGACCCATTGAAGATAAGACTTTGAGTAGCCTCATGGTTAATGCCATAAGAAAATCTGGAGAGCAAGAATGCAGTAATTTATATGTTGAATTTCTCTGATTTTTGTGCTTCTTATCCTAGCTTAATTTTTATTAGCATCTCCCTTTACTTTCTAAAGTGTCCTGGTGTGGACAATAAATTCTAGGACAAGATCAAGCCAAGTTGGGTGGAGTTGTTGCTTCATTTGACAGTGTCAGATAGCTTGAAGTTAGTGAATGACAGCAGACTTGCTTAAAAGATAAGCAAATAAACACAACAAATATCATTTTCTTTTAAGTTTCTGGTTAAAATGGTCAAAGTCAAAATGAAAATTTGATTCAGTGGGATCATGAATAATGTCAGTTGAATCCACTGCTTTTCTAGGTCCCTTGTGTGAAAATTCAAGCAGTTATTGAAAAAGAATGAATCTATAAGAATTGGAGTGGGGATATCTAGAAGGCATGGAATGACTCAAAAGGTAACTTCTGAGCTGGGTGTGGTGGTGCATGCTTGTAATCCCAGTACTTGGGAGGCTGAGACTGGAGGATCTGGGTTCTCAGCCAGCCTCAGCTACTTAATGAAGCTCTCCGCAATTTAGTGAGACCCTATTTCAAAATAAAGACTAAAAATTAGGACTGAGGGTATAGCTCGGAGGTAAAGTAACTTATTTTCTGAATAAGGCTGTTTCTGCCTTCCTTGAAGACCTCATAGTGGCTTTCCCTGAGGAAGGTATCAAACAAGGGAAATGAGCCCATGTGCCTGACCCCACTAATTCAGATTGCTTCTAGGCCTCTAATGAGATTCCCTGGATTCTCATGGAGGTCCTATTTGATTAATATAATGCCAACAATCACCAGCTAGGCTTGGAGATCCTACCTTGAGCTACCATGACAGAGTCACAGCTCTACACCCAATTCTCAGACCCAAATCCAAACACAGACACCCCCAGAACTTCTAGAGAAGGCTGGATATACTTGTGAACGTATCCTATAATAACATGCATGTACTACAATTATCTTTCTAATCTTCCATAAAAGAAATTACAATCTCCCCTGCCAGAAGAATAAATCAAAATCCATATTATATACTGAAGAGGAGGCTGAAAAAGATGGGGAGCAACTGCTAAGTTAAATGCCACTTTGTAAGGCTTAAAAGATATAGAAGTAGCTTGTCCAGCCTAAGCAGAATTCTATTAGAACTCAGAAAATTTTTCATAACACTCTTATAAATTGATTATCATAAACTTAATCTGTTTTTCAAATCATAGTGATTAATTCAGATAAAATTTCTTTGCTGAAGCAAATAAAAATATTTTTTAGTTCGCATCTATTGACCTGACAAATGTTATTTCAAAAAAACAAGCATCTCAGAAGAAGTTTCCTTTTACTTGTCAGGAACAGAGGTATATTTATCTTGTTTCATGATTACAACTCCTGAGCTCTATATTACAATTGTATCCATAGGCTACTCATTTGTCTTGCCATTTCATAGAGCATCATGGTAGTCAATTACATTATTTTATCATGCTGATAATACCCAGAAGTAGAAAGTAGCAGTGACTCTAGATGGGCCTCTCATCTGTCTGAAGTACTTAAGGATATATCACCATCTAACATGAAGGACAAGTTACCACAACTGTACCCAATACCATTAAAGAAAGAAACATAACACTAGATGGACCTCATGGGATTTTGGAAGCAGCAAATAATATGTGCATGCTTCTTTGATTTGTTTATAGAATGACCCAGTGGCTTCAACCTCTGGCTGGAACCTGGGACTTCTATAGGAAAGGTTAAGTCATCTAAACTTCATTACAGGCAGCCTTTGCTATTTGGCTTTTATGACTCAGTGCATAAAAGGATTCAAAGTTTCTGTAGCTGATTGGAATACTTTCTAAACCCTGTGGCAATTCCAATAAATGAACCAGAGCATGGACGCCTAAGGTGGATGAGCATAAGCACATCCACTTTGCTAAGGAGTCGCTTTGAGTTGCTATTGGGTCCTGGTAATGAATTAATGAAATTTGCAACAAAATTGGATATTCTTTGAGATACTCTTGTGCTTGCTTGATCAATTCATGAAAAAGTGGTCACATTGAGACAAATATTACTAGGCATGGGCTCAACCAGATGGCCTTCCCTAACCAAGATTGGCCTGGTACTGCTGAGCATCCAATTTGACATCTACAGTAACCAGGCATGAATCTCCAAAGTGATATTCAACTCCAGGGAAGCCAGAATGATAATTGGTATCAGGCTGATTGTATTTCTTCATGAAATGGTAGTTTTGGATCATTATTGGAATAGACATTTATTTTAGATTTGAATTTGCTTCTCCTAACTACCATATATCTGCAAACATCACTATGGATTTAACAAACAACCTCTTTTTCAAAAATTTTCCATTTATTTACCTTTTAGAAAAATAAGGCAATATATAATGTCCATGAAATCACAGGCATCAAATGTTTCAAATTTGAAAGCAATTTGCCTTCATAGAATGGCAGAATGCCTATTGAATATTCAGTTATGTAGCTTAGGAACAATATCTTTCTAGTCTGGGATGCTATTCTATAGATGTAGTTTATGTTCTCAAATTAGTCCATTCTGTTACTATTAAAAATACTCGAGACAGACTAACCTTATAAAGAAAATAGGTCAGGCAAAGGATCTAAATAGACACTTCACAAAAGAAGAAATACAAAAGGCCAATAAATGTATGAGGAAATGTTCCACATCATTAGCAATCAGAGAGATGCAAATCAAAACTACCTTGAGATTTCACCTAACTCCAATCAGAATGGCAATTATCAAAAACACAAACAACAACAAATGCTGGTGAGGGTGTGGAGAAGTGGGAACCCTAATACATTGTTGGTGGGATTGCAGATTAGTGCAACCACTTTGGAAAACAGTATGGAGGATCCTCAGACAAATGGGAATGAGCCTACCATATGATCCAGCAATACCACTTCTGGGTATCTACCCAAAAGAATGGAAACCAAACTATCAGATGCATGTGTATCTATGGTTATAGCTGCACAATTCACAACTTTCAAACTATGGAACCAGCCAAGATGTCCATTAACAGATGAATGGATTTCAAAATTATGGGATATGTACACAATGGAATTTCACTCAGCCATAAAGAAGAACAAAATCATGTTATTTGCAGGGAAATGGATGGAACTGGAAAACATTATGTTAAGTGAGATGAGTCAGTCACAAAAAGTAAAAAATCGTATGTTCTCCCTAATATGTGTATGCTAGAGAGAAAATGGGGCATAAGAGGGACTCCAGATGAAGAAGGAGAAACCTTAGATGAGCAAAGAAGTTGACCTAACTGAAGTTGATTGGGGGGGGCACCCTAATGCACATGATGTACTTTCCCAAACATATCAAAGTCAATCCCTAAAGTGAACCTGAGAAGGAGGGACAGCGAGGGAGTGGGGTGGGAGTTGGGGAGGGGTTAAATGAGAAATGTGTGCATGTATGCCTTTACCAGCTTGTACCTAACAAAGATGTATGATTACAATGCACCAATTTAAAAAATAAAATTAAAATAAAAAAAAGAAAATAGGTTTATTTAGCTCACAGTTCTGGAGATTCAAGGGCAAAGTGCTAGTAGTATTATTAGCTTGGCTCTGCTGAGGACCTCACAGCTGACAACATCACAATGGCAGGAGGGCATTTGGGAGGAAGAAACCACATGACAAAACAAGAAGCCAGAGCAAAGGGAAGAGCCAGCAGCAACCTCCCACTCAGCCTTACCTCTTACAGGTCCCACCTCCCAATATCGCCAAGCTCCTAACACATGAACACTTGGGGGACAAACAAACCATATCCAAGCCATAGTATTCCACCCCTTGACCCCAAGGTTCATGCTCCTTGCATAATGAAAAATGAACTCTTTCCATCTCCAGTTGTCCAAAGTCAAGTCCAAGTCCAACATTTAATCTGAGACTCAAGACAAACTATTTTAGCTGTGAGTCCCTGCTTAAAAAGAAAAAAAAAAAAAGTTACATACTTCCAAGATACAATAGTGGAATAGGGATAGACTAAACATTCTTATTCCAAAAGGGAGGAATCAGGAAGTTGAAAGAATTATTTAGCTCAAAGCAGTGCCAAAACCCAGCAGGGAAGATGTTGAATCTTTGTTTAGTCAGCTTTCTATTACTATAACAAAATACCTGAGAAAATTAACTTATAAAAGACAAAAAGAAGCCGGGCGTGGTGGCGCATGCTTGTAATCCCAGCATTCAGGAGGCTGAGACCGGAGGATCCGGGTTCGCGGCCAACCTCAGCTACCTAGTGAGGCACTCCGCAACTTAGTGAGACTCGGTTTCAAAATAAAGAATAAAAAATAGGGTTGGGGGTGTAGCTCAGAGGTAGAATGCCTCTGAGTTCAATCCCCAGTACAGAAAAAAAAAAAAAAAAGACAAAAAGATTATTTTGGCTCACAGTTTTGGAAGTTCCAGTTCATGATCAATTAGTCTTGTTGCTTTAGGCATGTGGCAAGGCAGCACATCATGGTAGAAGCCTATGGCAGAACAAAACCCTTTATCTCATGAACCAGGGATCAAAGAGAAAAAGGAGGGGGCCAGGGACTAACAATCCCCTTTGAGGGCATGTCCCCAGTTCCACAATGCTCTGTATCTTATGGGTCCTACTACCACCCAGAAGAACCAGTCTCCAACACCTGGACCTTTGGAAACAAGCTTAAACCATATCTAAACTATGGAAGCTTTGGAGCAGAGATAGATATTTGGTGTTCTTTTACCTTCAGTGTCTTAGTTCAGGTTACTATAACAAAGTACTTTAAAGTAGATGATTTACAAGCAACAGATGTTTATCCCTTACAGTTCTGGAGGCTGGGAGGTCTGGGATCAAGGTGCTATGATTCGGTGTGTGGTGAGGGCATGCTCTGCTTCGTAGGTGGTGGTTCTTTCTGTATCCTTACATGGTGGTAAGAGGATACACTTCTGTTTATTTGATTTTATAGGAGTATCTAATCATCTCCATAAGGCCTCACTTTAATGCCATCACTTTGGTGGTTAGGTTTTAGCCTATGGATTTTGGAGAGAAACCATAGCAAATAGCATTACTATATGGGCCCAAGGATGAATGGTTTGCATTGGGAGTAGCACCTCTCACTATTAAACTTAATGATCCTCTTGTTCTTCTTTATTTAGCCTCTGCTAATTTAGAACTCTTGGTACTAAATATGTCTTTCACCAGATAAAAAATTATGGTCCATTGAATTGGAAACAACAACCTCAATCTGGCTATTTAACTCCTCATGCCATAGGAAGGCTAAAAAGATTAAAATCATGTCTGTCACATGCAAAGAGTGCTGATTACAGTATGGAATCTTATACTTGTGTATATTAATATATTCAAGTATGATTTTTTGGCTTAAGTCAGGGAAATGTCCTATTTTAATAAAATCAGTATGACAATTGTGTTACAAATAACAGTAAAGTATCTTGAAAGAAGGGTCATCCTTTCCTAATTTACATAAGGGTGCTGTATAGACTAGTGGAGCTCCTGGTTACATTGACACTTAGGGGAGTGGAATCTATCATAGAAGCATAATTCTATTATACAAGGGGGTGAGGTGTATGCAGATGCAAGACAAGGGATATCAGGGATCCTCCTACTCACACCAATCTTTTGTTAAATTGGACTTATCCTTCTATAGACAACCTTACAATTCTTCCGCAAAAAAAAAAAAAAAATCTGGGACTTGATTATAAGTCTGGAGAAAGGTGTTTAGATGAGGATGGAGCATGAGAAGAATTTCTTCCTGTTCTAGCCGGGCGTGGTGGTGCACGCTTGTAATCCCAGCATTCGGGAGGCTGAGACCGGAGGATCCGGGTTCGAGGCCAGCCTCAGCTACCTAGTGAGACTCCGCAACTTAGTGAGACTCGGTTTCAAAATAAAGAATAAAAAAATAGGGCTGGAGGTGTAGCTCGGAGGTAGAATGCTGAGTTCAATCCCCAGTACTGCAAAAAAAAAAAAAAAAGAATTTCTTCCTGTTCTAAAACAAATCCGTCAGATAAAGCACTATGAATGGTTCTCCAATATTTCTCACAAAAAATATTTTTTCATGAACAGAATCTTAGTCACATGTCTGAGTGAAAATGTCCAGAGGCATGAAGATGATCTCTTTGGCTCCTGTGGCTTCTGTAATGGGCGGGATTACATGCTGGGGAATTCTGCTGAAATCTCTGACTAAGGTTCGGGAAGCCCCTCCCCACACACACACAAAGAAGATTTAAAAATCAACTAATGTCACTGTAATTAATATGTGGTCTGTTTATAAAAAAAAAAAACAATTGTCAATCTACAAGTGAAATAAAAGAAAAACCTTTTTTTGCTAAAAAAAATCTGTGATTTTATGAAAGCAATTTAGATGTAAGACAGCCTTATTTTAACACAAGTAGAGTATTGAAAAAGAATTTTGACAATCTCTTATAATTCATTGAAATGGTATTTAACTTATGAGGGAAAACATCATATAATACTGACAAGTGCAATGACAATTTGACTGTCATATTTCCTTACCATGTTGGAGGTAACTAATTATGTAACTTCCCAGATACATTTGTTCTCTTGAAATATCCCATGTACTTGTCTAGATTCCACTGGAGGCATGGGGGGATGCTGCAAAGTGTTACCTGCAGAAGCCAGGGAGGGGGATAGAGGCTGAGCAAAGCAAGGGGAAATGTTTTCCCTAAGCAGTCAGAAGCAGCATGACCAAAGGCCTATGCATTATGTTTGGAAGGAGGTGCCCAAGACAGGAGGAAAGTTACAAATGAAGTCAGGTGCTGGGGAAGCAGGCATAAACACTAAAGTGGAAGAGTCAAGGAAAGAAAAAAAACTTTTAGCACAGTGTCCACAAAAGATGCCAGAGCACCAGCTGCATGGTACATCAACAGTCCAGAAAATGTTACAAGGCCATGTGGGACCAAAGGCTAGTCAGAAATTTTCTGGACCATTTAGTCCGGGCAGCAGCTACTGGCAAACACAATTGTCAGCAGGATCCAGCAGGCTCTTTCTTGCCTGCACCCGTGCTTATGCTAGCGCTCATAGCACCACTGCTGGGGGGCAGAGCTCTGCTGCTGGGGAAAGCTTCTCATATCCCTTTCTGGGTCACTAGGCTACTTTTGCCTGTGAAGAAGAAAGGCAATCCCATCTGTCTCATTGAGTTACCTGAGTATTCTTAGCACCTCTGCAACTTTTATTTGGAGACAGAAGTGGGCTACTTATATATAAAGAGCCTGCCCCCACACTAAGTAATTCATTCTGCAGTTACATGTTTGAGAAATTAGAAATTGTTTTATGACACATGATAGAACTACCATTGTTTATTTGATTAAAAAATATTTCTCTTCAAAATTCTCAAGGAAGAAAAGGAGGATTATAGTAGTTCCTGTGAGTAATACTATTTTTATCAGTACAAAATTCCACTACATCACAAGAGAAGAGAAAGGACCAAAACAGACCTGTTAATCAAAATATATAGTAACTTGAAACAAATGAATGCTATCATCTGGGTGTTTCTAAACAAACACTCTAAACAAAATTGAGGAATAGCTTTATATACATGCTACCATACCTCAAAGCCCAATTTATTTTCCATAAAATGATTTCTGGATTCTACAACAGATTATGTATTCATAGGTAGCTATTAATTCATAAAAACTTTTAACTCCCAACTATTTAATTCTTGGTAGACTCCAAACCATTGGGTTTGACTCAATATTTTCATGAATCTTTAGTTAATTTTTTTTTTTGAGACAAAGTTTCACTATATTACCCAGGCTAGTCTCAAACTCATGAGCTCAAGTAATCCTGCTTCAGCCTCCTGAGTAGCTGGGGCAACAGGCATGCATTACCACTCCCAGTTAAAACATATTCTATTAAAGTTACTAAACTAATTGTACCACATATGCCAAAACAAAAATAAAGGAATTATTTTACTGAAATTTCATTACACACACAAAACATTATCTATTTCTAAACAAATGCAGATTGCAAAATACAAAAATGTTTTTCAACTTAGCAAGTATTCGTATTTTGTTCAATCAGCCAATATCTGTCACTAATGAATAAGAGGCAAAAATTCTTGCCCTGATGGTTCTTCTCAAATTCTCAAATTTACTCTTTTCTCCCTGATCACTTGATGACTGCTTTCATTAAACTTTCATTACTGCTTTTAATATTTGTTTGTAACTCATGCACATGGATGAAAACAATTCGCCCAGTGAAAAGCACCTCCCACCCACATCTGTCTGTCCTCTTTTCCTATTTCCAGAGACAACCACTCTTACCAGGTTTTTGTGTATTTGGACAGATACTAAATGCATATAGAAGTGTTTATTTGTATTTTGTACAAAGGCAACATGCCATATATTCTATTCTGTATCTTGCTTTTTAAAGTTATTATTTGGGGGATGTTCCTATATCAGAATATATCAGCATCATTCATTTTAATAGAAACATGGTTAATGAATGTATATAAACTCACAATTTGGTTATAGAGTTCAGTATTCTATTAACATAGGTTAGACTATGTTGCAGAAGCAATTAACTCCACAAATCTCAGTGATTGATTTCTTGCTTACAAAATATCTGTTGAGGTTCTATGCAACTTTCCAGGTCAAACACTTTACATGAAACTACTCAATGATTGTTAATACTTCTGCCATCCTATAGTTATACCATCTAGAATAAGTCACCTCCTTAGTTGATGAACAAAGGAAGAGGAAGCTTTTGGATAGAAGTAAATCCATATTGCTTTATCAAAAAGGAACACACGTACACACACACACACACACACACACACACACACACACACACACACACCACTTGCAACCCAGTCAGCAGAACCAATCTCTTGGCCTTTCCTAACAGCAAGGAGAGTAGGAAAGTAAAATTCTTCTATGTGCTTGAAGGAGAAGAGAGTTGGTCATGCAAGTAATTAGAAGTACTGTTAAAGAACTATATTTGAAAGCCATATTATTAGTCTTAACCTTTTTGAGGTGGTACTTCACATAACATTGGGTGTTCAATAAACATTGGTTAGCTATCCAGCATTAACAGACTATTGACACCCATTGACAGCATACCCCATCAAAAAACATAATTTTACAAATATAAAGTAGCTTGGTCCAAAAGTACTACCACAAGTTAGGACTGAATTATTGCTACCATTTTCATAAAGTAAACATGGAAGGTATATGGCAAATATTTGAGGAATCATTTTATTACTGGTTTGGTTCATAATCAAGTTAAGTTGTAGAGTCTTTCAGTTTTACAAGAATAAGGGATGAGTACATTCATATTAGAACAGCATTATTTACAATAGCAAAAAGGTGAAGCAACCTAAGTGTCCATCAACAGATGAATAAAGAAAATATACAAACATATACAATGGAATGTTATTCAACCTTACAAATGATGGGAATTCTGACACATCATTTTACATGGTTGAATCTTGAGGGGACTATGCTAAGTAAAATAAGTCTGTTATGATCGAGCATGGCAGTACACACCTGTAATCTTGGGAAACAGAGAGAGGAAGATCACAGGTCTGAGGCCAACCTCAGCAACTTGGTGAGGCCCTTGGCAACTCAGTGAGGCCCCATTTCAAAATAAAAATTAAAAAGGGTCAGGGGTATAGCTCAGAGGTTGAATGCCACTGGGTTTAATCGCTAGTCTCTCCCCGCCCCCCAAAAAAGCCAGTTACAAAAGGACTAATACTATATGATTCCACTTATATGAGGTACCTAGAGTAGTCAACTTCACAGAAACAGAAAATAGAACAGTAATTTCCAGGAGCTGAAGGGATGGAGGAATGGGAAGTTCTTGTTTAATGGTATGGAATTTCAGTTTTGCAAGATGAAAAGAGTTCCAGAGATGGACCAGTATTTTCATAACATGAATATACTTAATGCCACTGAACTATATGCTTAAAAATAGTTAAAATGGTAAATTGTATGTTAGGTATATTTTTGCCACATACACACAAAAAATGGTGAAAGAGTTTTTTAAAAAAAAACACTTTAAGTACTTGGGAGGCTGAGACAGAAGGATTGCAGGTTCAAGGACAACTTCAGCAACCTTGTGAAACCCTGTTTTCAAACAAAGAATAAAACAGGGCTAGAGTGTAACCTGGAGGTAGAATGCCTCTGGGTTCCATCCTAGTCACACACACACACACACATACACACACACACACACACACACACACATACACACAAAAGCCGGGCATAGTGGTACATGTCTGCAATCCCTATACTTGGGAGGCCAAGAAAGGAGGATCTCAGGTTCAAGGACAGCCTTGACAAATAGTGAGATTTGCATCAACCTACCAAGACCCTGTTTCCAAATAAGAAATAAAAGCAGGCTGGGGGTATAGCTCGAAGATAGAATGCCTCTGGGTTCAATCCTTAGTAACACACACACACACACACACACACCACACACAAAAACCTTTAGAAAATTACAATAAAAATCTATGAGTAAATCCTATATTGCTCTGATCCTTTAAAGTAATTTAAAAGATCACAAGACCTCATATGAGCTAGTAAGATAGAAAGAGGGCAGTTGTAGCTGAAGAATAAGACACATGGATTAGTGATCTGCAGTGTGCAGTGTTTCAGGTGGTGACAAGATCTAGGGTACGGCCATGGGATAGGGTGGCTGAACAGAGTGAAAGAAAAGCTAATGGAATACATGCATGTCACAGAGCCAAGAGGCCAGAACATTGGATGGGACAGCCATATGAATGTTTAAACCACCCAGGAGGATGGCAGAGTTTCGGATAAAGAGGAAGACTGTTAGGGACCACATCCTATGAATGAGTAGTCAGGAAATTTCACCCTATTTGGTTAGCATTCCTGGGCTATATTTAGTTTCTAGATATCTAACATGCACCAGATAAGCCCTTAAAAGATGGCTTGTACAAATGAGAATGACAGCTAGCTTAGAAGAGAAACGCAGCAACCCCATGAACTGTTCACGTCTGCAAGAGCAGCACATTCCTTCCTCGTAGGAAATCTGCGTGGGAAAGCACATTACAATCAGAAGCTATTTAGTGAACATGGAATGAAAGAAAGCGTGGTGATGGTTGAGAGGGGACGAGCGAACATTGTAATGTTTAAATGCCAAATGACATCATCCTCTAGTAATCTGATTTATCCTCTAAAGGAAGGTCACTTGCCACAGGGACCCAAAGAGCAGCCTTAGGCTTCCAGCATCTCCCTCCACTGACAATGCCAAGTAGGTATTGCCAGGTTTTCTTCCTGATGCCCTTTCTTCTAGGCAGTCATGCTGACTATGCAAATTTAATTGTTCCATTTTTTTTTCTTTATGTAACTGGTTTTAATATAGTTAAGGAGACTTTCTGCTTTTGTAAGTTATGCTGGCATTGGCTATGGACTGAATGTTTGTATCCTTCCTGCACCCCCAACACCACCTCCAAATTCCTATGTTGAAGCCCTAATTCTCAGTGTGATGGCATTTAGAGGCAGGGCTTTGGAAAACAGTTCGATTTAAATGAGTTTACGATGGTGGAAACCCCATGCCTTTATAAAAAGAGAAGATGCAGGATCTCTCTGAGGGCAAGCATTAAAAAAGGCCATGTGTGCATGCGGCCAGGAAGAGACCCCGCACCAAGAACCTACCTATGCTGGCTGTCTGATATCTGATTTTCAGCCTCAGACACACCAGAAAGAAATGTTTGTTGTTTAAGCTACCCGGTCCGTGGCATGTGCTATAGCAGCCCCAACTATTCTTGTATCCTTCCTCGTCCTCAATTTTAATAGACTGTAAAGAGCTGTATATTTACCTTTCATTACTATCATTGCTATTACTATTATTTCATAATAGTAAGCTTCTTAAAATGTCTGATGCTCAGAAAGCCCTCTTGACCATATTATTTATTTATCTTCATTATTCATTTCAGCAAGCTTTCTAAGCAAAAGGCACTTTCATTGTTACATTATGCACTAAGGTCTTAAAACTCCCAGACCAAGACTTTAGTTCCTAAAAGAATGATCTGACTGGACCAAGGACCACTCCAAAGACAAATAGGATCTTTGATGCAACTCTGGAGGAGGCTGCACTAATTGGATTTCACTACGGCATCTATTGCATGTTGAAGGGCTGTTTTAATGTGTTGTATCTTACTTAGTGTTGGATAGTTTGAGAGATGCATTAACACTTGCAAGTCTCTAAAGAATGTTTTAACATAGTATCACAATAAGGAGAAAAAAGCCTGTGGTGTCCTAAGCATGAAATGGTTTTTCATTTACCCCTTATTGCTCCAAAATTTCAGTTTATTTTCCAATTTATTATGGATAGCTCATTAGGCATGCAGATGAAAAGAAGCAATAGTATATATTACCCCAAGTTATTTAGTTTTGGATTTTTATGCTTAAAAAGATCTTTTCCCTTAGAACAGCAATATATATCAATGACCAAATAATTAGAAAATGCAAAGAAAATAAAATCAAGCAAAAATAAAGTAGCTGGCAGCCATAATAAAACTCTCAAGTACATTTAACACTTGATTAAATAGACTTTTCGTTTTTAAAATCTCTGATTGTGTCTCTTTTCAGACCTTTATTATGTGTGAGTAAATAGGCTTTTTCATATATGAAATCATACATATCATTTGGTAACTTATTTTTGTTTGAATTGTGGATGTATCTCTATGTTGATACATATAAATGTGTATCTCTTTTTTATGTTTTAAAAATCTCCATGGAATTTTCTTGTACAGATATACCATACTTTAATTATTACTCAAATAATGAACGTGTAAGTTATTTCCAGATGTTTTACTATAATAAGTAACTCTGGCTAGGCATGATGGCACACACCTGTGATCCCAGCACTTGGAAAGCTGAAACAGGAGAATTTCAGGTTTGGGGTCAGGCCTTCAGCAACTTCATGAGACCCTTTTTCAAAATAAAAAATACAATAAGACTGGGGGTTAGAGCTCAGAGGTAGACTGCCTCTGGGTTCAATAACCAGTACCACAAAAATAAATAAAATAAATAACTCTCCCATGAATATCATCACACCTATACCTTTTGCATTTTGCTTTTTGGGATAAATTTCAAAAGATGGAATTATCCCAAGGAAATAATTTCAATATTTATTGCCATCCTGCACAAAAAATTTCTGATTATTCTCTTTTCTTTCTACCAAGAGACATAAATAGATAATAATTTGTAATACTGAGAATTGAACCCAGGAGTGCTCCACCTCTGAGCTATACCCCCATCCCTATTTTATTTTTATTTTGAAACAATATCTTGCTAGTCTGATGAGAGTCTCACTACTTGCTGAGGCTGTCCTCGAACCTGTGATCCTCCTTTCTCAGCCTTCTACTACTGGGATTACAAGCATGTGCCACCATGCTTGGCCTAGCCTTACATTTAAATGTGCATATATTTGACATTCTGAGAATCTTTAAGAAAAAATAAGCCACTAATTGGCATGTAGTAGCATCTGAGTATTGGTTAATTTCTCCATTTCACCTCTTGCTCTACAACTCCTGATCCTTGAGGAAGAAAAATACCATTTCAGACTAACCCACAGCTTTAGTTCTTTTATTTCCAGATCCAGTAGCACCAACTCACACACATCTAAGTTGGAAACATTGAAGTTTCCCCCAATCCTCATAGTCTATTTTGGCCTAATCACAAAGTAATATAGACTCTTCTCTTAAATACCTCTTTCATCTAGGTACCAGTCAGCACAGTTGAGGAAGTCTTTATTCTGTCCATCTTTCAAGGCTAGTTTATATACTACATCCTCCTTAGTTCCCCCATTCAGCTTCTCTCTCGACTTAAACTATACAACTTACCATATATGCCAATCTTGTATTTATCTTCTAGTATAGGAAGGGATATTTTTCAAGTGATATACTTAACCACAATCTAGTTTCCTAAGAGAAGTCCTATTCCTTCAGCTTCTCTGCATCTTGGCAAATACACCTTTTTTCATTCACTCTTTCCCTTTTTAGAGTAGCAATATTCAATACTCAGGTACATCCCAAGTGAGATCAAACCCCCTTATGACCTCACATTCTCATAAGGATGAAGTAGCCACCTCTCATAACTGAATTAGAAAGATTAATATGCTCATGCATACCCATGTTCATAGCAGCACAAATCACAATAGCCAAATTATGGCATGAACCTAGGTGTCCATCAACAGATGAATGGATTACAAAATTACAGGAACACACACAATGGAATTCTACTCAGCAATAAAGGACAAAATTATGTCATTTGCAAAAAAAAAAAAAAAAATAGAAGGACCTGGAAAACATATGTTAAGTGAGATGAGCCAGTCACAGTGAAGGGTCATATGTTTTCTCTAATATGCACAAGCTAGAGAGTAACTGGGATACAAGTGGAGCCAGGGAAGTGGTCTAAGGGAAGAGAGGGGGGAAACTGAGGTTCATCAATGGAAATACTAGCATTGACTGTGTGTACGTATGTGAATATACCAACATCGATCTCAGTACTATGTATTGGGAAAGGGAGAAATGGGGAGGCAGGGGGGACACCAAGTGCTGTGTGCATGTATGTCACAGTCAACATGATTTACATTATGATGCGAGACTATATCGCACCAACAAAAGCACATTATAATAAGAAATATGCTCTTGCTAATCCATGTCCTTTTCTCACATTCACTCCTCAGTATAATCCAATCAGGCATCTGTTCCACCTATTTCAATTACAACCCTTCCGATTTTGAACAATCTTTTTTAAAATGCCAGAATTCAGGGACTGGAGCCAGGCGTGGTGGTGCACACTTGTAATCCCAGCATTTGGGAGACTGAGACCGGAGGATACGGGTTTGAGGTCAGTTGCAGCTACTCGAAGGCACTCTGCAACTTAGTGAGACCCTGTTTCAAAATAAAGAATAAAAAATAGGGCTGGGGGTGTAGCTCGGAGGTAGAATGGCCCTGACTTCAATCCTAAGTACCACAGGAAAAAAAAAAAAAAAAAAAGAATACAGGGACTGGGATGTAGCTCAGTGGCAGAATGCTTGCCTAAAATGCCAGAATTGGTTTTTATTTTGTTTATATTGCATTTATTTTTTAATTGAATTACATAATCTGTTTCTTAAAATGTTTTTCTCTTATTAGAAAAATGGCCCAAATTCTTAGCATAATTAACAATGATAGGTTTGCCCTCAACCACATCTTATACTTGTTTTTCTGTTCTCCTGACACATCAATGACTTAACATTTCCATTGACATGACATTTTGTATTCCATATTTTGGACTAAAACTCCTTCTACATATTTACATCTTTTCCTGAACATCTATTTCTCTTACCTAAAGTTTTACATTAAATATAATTCAGGCCCCTCTGTTATTTTATTGTATCCAATTTTCATCATGGCACTTATCACAAAAATAATTTGTTGGTTATTAGCATGTTAATTAAGGGGTCTCTTCCCCAACAACTTTAAGCTCCATGAGGGACAAATTACATTTATCTTTATCTTCTTTGTATTTCTAGCATCAGGCCCAGAGTAGGCCCTCATTGTTTGTTGCATGGATTGTGAAAGGAAGAAAGATTCAATGCAAATATAAGTATGTAGGTCTTAAAATGGTAAGTATTTACTCTCTTCTTAGTAGAGTAGGAGATAAGAAAATCTTGGGATGACTAAAAATTTGGAAGTGGAAGAGAGAGTGTGAGGGTTAATGTTGGTTGTCAACTTGACTGCATTGTAAGATACCTAAAAACCTGGTAAAGCACAATTTTGGTTGTGTCTGTGCTGGAGTTTCTAGGGAAGACTGGCAATGACTCAGGGAACTGAGAGTGGAAGCCCTACCCTGAACGTGGGGAGCACCATCCAAAAGTCTTGGGGCCCACACAGAATGAAAACAAATGAAGAAAGGGGAAGCTCAAGGGTGTGCATGTACAACCTTTCTTTGGCATGTGTGTTTTTTTGCTGCTGCCATGTGGTGTCAGACTCCAGGTTCTTCAGCCTTTGAATTTGAACATGGACTTGCAGTAGTGACTCTCTAGATGGCTGCCAGGCTTTCAGCCTCGACTGGGGCTTCCTCATTGGTCTGTCTTGATCTGAGGCTTCTAGCTTTTCTCCTGCCTACAGACAGCCATTGTGGGACTATTTAGCCTCTGATTGGGTAATCCAACCTAATAAATCCCTTCTTATACATATATTATATTGTTTCAGTTCAGATTGTATCAGATTTTGAGGATAATTGGAAACATTTTGGAATAACCATGGTGAAGAATTGAAGAGTTGGCTAAGTAACATAAACATCTTCATAGGCCATGTGAAAGTTAACAGTCAAGAATATATGATGACAGTAACCTGCATAGTGTGGGATTTTCTTAAGCAGAGTTTCAGAGCCTGAGTGGACTTGGTAAAGGCAGGCAAACAGATTCCTTTAGGGTTAGTAACATTCTAAGACATAGGACATAAGAATATTTGGGCAAAGGAGATTAGGATATTGGTGAGAGAATATTGAATATTGTTGGATTATAGTGGCTAAGCTATAAAAGAAGTGAAATCAAAGTGATGTCTAGACATGGATAAAAGGTCAATTGACTAGAGATTTATGAGGATAACAAAACAAACAAGCAAAAAAACCAAAAAATTTATGGTGATAATATAGTTAATAAGAAACTGGTAAAAGAGAAAGATTTGGTCCCAGTGCAGAATACTTAAGTTAGTTATTTTGACAGTGGAATATTTTCTATTAGTTCTAAGTTCCAAGGAATGGCCATGGGAGTAGGTGGCTGAGATGGAATGGTGGAAGTCATGCGAAATGTGTGAGGCCATCCAGGATACCGGGTCATCTAGGATAAACTCCTAGCTTGGGATATAGAGGATACAAATTTCAGAGAAGAAAAGGGGACATAACCAGGATATTATACATATAGCTGTGGAAGGTTTCATTAGGAGAAACTGCCTAAGGAGAGTTCATAGCTTGAGAAGACCGCCAATATTTACAGAGCAAAGAAATGAAATCTAGCCCATTAAAAAGATAGGAAAACGTAGCCAGATAGTTAAGAGAAAAACTAACATAAAGGATTGAAAGTAAAGAGTGTGATAGCAATTGAAATGTGACTTGCACCGTGCCTTCTATATAATTAATAAAAAGAGGCCAATGAAAAAGAGAGTTAAAAAGAGATGATTATAGTTGATGATGAATAAGTTCTTGCCAACCCATGTCTATAGAGTGAATACAAGGCATCAAATTCAATATTTTAGTTTTACCCTTCTTTCAGATTTTCTGAGAAGCACACAGTTATCAGGAAAGTGACAAGAGGCTCTTTCATTTTTTAAAGGAAAGAATATATTTGAACCACAAAAACAAGCAAAAAGGTATTACATGAGAAAAAGTAATGTGACAACCTATTTAAGTACCTAAATCTCTAAAATAAAACATTCAAAAATTGGAGAATACTTTTTCAAGATACAGAAAACAAATGTTAAGATAGGCATACTCACAATTCTTGTAAAACATGTTTGTAAAGATAAAATTCATCTGAGAATTCAAATGTACAAAAGCTATGAAATTGTTCATCACTGGTTGCTGCCTCCCACTTTTGAATTGAGTTTCTACACTGACTGGTATGAATTCTGAACTACACAATTAATAACTGCTATTTTTGTCCTTTTGCCATGTTCCACGGAATTTAGATGCGACTGTATCACGGTCACTTCCATAAGGTTTTTTTCTTTCTTTTTTAAGGCACTGTATTTAGAAATGAGTTATTGCAGCAAATAGTGCTTTAAAAGATCTGAAACTCCAAATCAGTGTGTTCCATCAATCATAAGTATATCTAAAAAAACCCTAACTGAAAAGAACACAAATGTAAAAAGTTGATGAGTTTAAAGATTATAAAATGTGTTGAGCTACTTAGGAGTACCTACAATTTGCCAGTAACTACAAATTAAGATCACATCTTTTTTTTTTTTTGTACTGGAGATTGAACTCAGGGGCATTCTATCTCCGAGCTACACCCCCGGTCCTATTTTTTATTCTTTATTTTGAAACAGTGTCTCACTATGTTGCGGAGTGCCTCACTAAGTAGCTGAGGCTGACCGCAAACCCGGATCCTCCGATCTCAGCCTCCTGAATGCTGGGATTACAAGTGTGCGCCACCACGCCCAGCTAAGATTACATCTTTATAGCAACAGAATAATAGCTTTAGCGTGGGAAGGTGGGAGTGGATCATGAAGAGTTAGTGAGACCTTGATAGAAAATTTTATGAACTTCTTTCTATAAAGACTTGTCTTGCATCTTAGTGTCATTAAAGACAGTTATTCCTAAGATTTCACTTAAGTACTCACAAAACAAGAATATGCAGTTTTCATTTCCCCTTGACTTTAATTTACCCAGTTATACCTCAATGTTGTAGCAACACTATTTGGTGCTCTTTGATCTTATCACACCCTTTGTACTGACCTGAAGGAGACCTAAGAGTCCTTTCTCTTTCTGAGTTTGAGTGACAACCTTGATAAGACCTTTCTTGTTCCTAATGTTAAAGTGTTTCATGCTTCTTGATTGTATTGGGCAACATGGGAATGAGATTTTCACTGATTATTCTTTAATTATCTTTCATTTTTTTTTGGACAATAAAACATCTGGCCCTGTTATAATTATGCACTGGTCTTAAAATTTCTTAGGAGACTCACTCTCATCTGAATAGGCTGGTGATTTATTCTTTCTTGTTCCCTTACTCCTTTTAAACAAAGATGAGGTTATTCTCATGGGAGTATTGCACTTTAACTGTTTTTCTAGTGAGAAATTGCCACAAATTAA
>PVLC010027732.1:0-21574 GCA_004027655.1 Graphiurus murinus
CTACAGTTAAATCAACTTCATTGCTTATCGAGGATCTCTCCTTTTCATCTGGAGATCCTCTTATGTCACATCCCCTCCCTAGCATCCACATATTAGGGAGAACATATGCTTCTTAATTCTTTGTGACTGACTAATCTCACTTAACATAATGTTTTCCAGTTGCATCCATTTCCCTGCAAAGAACATGATTTTATTCTTCAATTTACTTATTTTTATACTTTTATTGGTGTCTTATAGCCTCACATCATAATGCAGTTAATAATAATGGTGACATACATGCTCATAGAACTTGGGGGGCTTTTCCCCAGGTGCTTCCCCACCCCACCCCCATACAAGACATTGAGATAGTATTGTTATTCTCACATACATATGTACTGTCAGTAGACATGTTTCCTTCATTAATTCTCCTTTTCTCCCCACACCCTCCCCAAAATTACCTCCCTTGCTCCACTGGGGTGTCTCCTCCATTATCCCAATTATTCCAATTACCAGTCCCTCTGGTATCCCAGTTACTCCCTAGCTTCTGCATAGTAGAGAACACATATGACCCTTCACTTTCTGTGACTGGCTAATCTCACTTAACATAATGTTACCTAGGTCCATCCATTTTCCTGCAAATGACACAATTTTATTCTTTATTGCTGAGTAAAATTCCATTGTGTGTATATTTCATAGTTTTGTAACCCATTCATCTGTTGATGGACACCTGGGTTAGGTGCATAATTTGGCTATTATGAATTGTGTTGCTATAAACATGGATATGCATGTATACTATAATATTCTGATTTTAGTCCCTTTGGAAAGATACCCAGGAGTGACAGAGGTGAATCATATGGCAGATCCATTTCCAGTTTTCTGAGGTATCTCCACAGCAGCTGCACTAATGTGCAATCCTACCAACAGTGTGGAACAGTACCTATTTCCCCATATCCTCGCCAGCATTTCTTGTTGTTTGACTTATTGGTGGCTGAGAGTTAGATGGAACCTCAGTGTAGTTTTAAATTGCATCTCCATGATTACTAATGATGTTGAATATTTTTTATGTATGTATTGACCATTTGTAGTTCTTCTTTTGTGAAGTGTCTATTTAGTTCAATTGCCCATTTCTTGATTGGATTATTCGTCTTTTTTAGAGTTAAGTCTTTTAAGTAATTTGTATGTTCTAGATGTTAGT
The DNA here is from genome assembly GCA_004027655.1 of Graphiurus murinus. NCBI lineage: Eukaryota > Metazoa > Chordata > Mammalia > Rodentia > Gliridae > Graphiurus > Graphiurus murinus. The sequence goes on from PVLC010027732.1 coordinate 1,175, forward strand.
ACTCTACCAGAAGAATAGCTGACAAAGCTATTCTCCCATTCTGTATGCTCTCTCTTTAGACGTTTGTTGATTTCCTTTGATAAGCAAAAAGTTTAATGTAGTACCATTTATTAATATCTGATTTTGAATTATACTACAGAAGTATACTAATAAAAACAGCATGATACTGGCACAAAAACAGACACATAGATCAATGGAACAGAATAGAAGATACAGAAACAAATCCATACACTTATAGTCTATTAATTTTTAACAAATGTGCCAAAAACATACATTGGAGAAAAATACAGTCTTTCAACAAATGATGTTGGAAAAACTTGTTATGTATCTAGGGAAAAATGCAATTAAATTTCTACCTCTAGCCCTGCACAAGAGTCAACTCAAAATGGATCAAAGACCTGAAAACTAGATCAGAGACTTTGAAATTACTAGAGGAAGGCATAGGTCCAGTATTACAGCATATAGGCACAGGCAGAAATTTTCTCAATAAGAACCCCAAAGCTAAGGGAATTAAAACAAATGGATTCTGATACAGATAGCAAAGGGAGCACACATTTAAAAAAAAACATGATCTGCAGTACCTAGGAAGATTCTGTATGCCATTTGTGACAATAATCTAGGTCTCTTTGCTGTCTAGTTAGACTGATGATGTAACTTTCTGAACATGGATAGGAAATAGTAGAGATTAATTATACCAATTTCCCCAAGATATCAAGCATGCTTTATTACATGAAGTATGTTTTCCATAAAAATGTTACTTTAATTTCCTCTAATTATGTTACCAAACACATATCTTTAACTATAACTTCTTGGGATTTTTCTTGGTTAAACAGGGCTGGTATAGATCACTGGAGTAAACCAACGAATGGGAGCAGCATGGCTTCATGAGCTCTGCTAGGTCTCATGGGATAGTACTCCAGTTTATTCCCATCATTGTAGGATCTCAGAGATATATTTTATCAGTGTTCATGGAAGATGAGGTCTGAGCTGGAGGACTGAGTCATGCTAAATAAAACATTCTTAAAACTAAGGTAATTAAGAGATTGCTAAAGCATCAAACTTATAGTGAGACTTAAAACATTTATATTGGCAGGTATACCAAGGTACTTACAGCCAACAAACTCTCTTCCTATCCTCAAGCTTCATGGGAACAAACAAACGAAATCAGGACTAAAAGTAGTCATTCATTTCTAGAAATTACTGTGAGATATCTCATAAATATTTGAAATCCATTTGATTGAGCTTGGTAAACTGATAGTTGTTTAGGGAGCACAGAATCAGAATGATGGGAATTAGATTAATTAAAATCTCACTGGCTTTGGAATAAGACATTCTGAAAAAGCCACCTAAAACAATCTGGTCTTACATAAATACTCAAAAAACCTTGACAGTACCTTTTCTCTAGCTCTGGCTCCTTTTCTATTGACTAGAACCAATGTTTGCTTCCATAGTGTGCACTTGCTGGGCTTGACATGTTCTTGATTGTTTTGTGGATCTTTTTAAACATTGACATATTCTAGAAAAGCACTTAGAGGAGTGTATCTCTAAGAAAATAGCTGTAAGAGATGTGAATCTTAATCCAGTAACTTAATTTTGCATATATTTATGTGTCTATGCATGTGTGTATGTATATGTATGCATAAAATTATATATAATTTTGTTTTCTATCATTGTTTTTAATTTTAATTTTATACTTCTTCTTGGGAAGATTGTCAGGAAACTTTTCACCAGTTATTTTTCACCAGTTATTAGCATCATTGTACATTTACTCAAAGAATACTACCAGAGATATTTTCCTCTTAATGCCTTCTGGTGCTCATAAGTACTTGGGATGTTTTTCACATTTTTCCAGGCAACAAACCATTTTGATTAAGATTAAATGTAAGAATTAGTACAGCTTCATAATCATTCTTTTCTTTCTGTTAATCTTCAGTGACATATGTTTTAAGCAAAATTATACTTTATCTTATACAATCATTGAGAATGTGCTTCTGTCTATAATTCTTCATAGAAGTAGGTCCACATTACTTTTTGCCCCCTGAAATAGTAATTCTCTATTTTGGGAAGCCAGAAGGGACACCCTACATGACACTAAGCACAATTTTGTAGGTTGATACAATTTTCATTTGTAGGGCACTGGGAAACTGTCATAATTAATGTTGTATCTTTGGGGATCACATAACAAAAGGTTTAGCAAGGTTTTGTCCAGATCCATGAACGTTCTAAACCACACTCATCTAAACCAACAAATTGATGTAAGTCACCTGTTATTTCATCTGATGGTATAGGGGATATTAGAGAAATCTCATATTAAGGAAAAGTTCAGCTTTTTTTATCTGCATTCTGTCAGGAATCATGAGAAAATCATCACTTAATGGCTGCAATAGACCAGAAGAAATTGAACCAATGCTTAGTACAATATGAAGGTTCACATAATTGCTCTTTTATGACATGTCTTCACCTAATTTTGAAATTTTCATGTCCAGGCACATGGTCTTTCTCTCTCACTGCACTTTTGCCCAAGTATACTCCTGGTGAATTAAATGTAGTCTGAATTTGGGAACATGTGGCTATTTATACAGCCTACTAATTGATTTAGTTTTACATTAGAACAATTAATAATGTACATTTACAGGATACAACTTACATCACTTTTATTTTAATAGGGCTTTTCTTATAAATGAAAATAAAGCAATCATCAGCTCTCTCTTGAACATGACTCTTTCTTAGAAGATAAATAAATTCATGGTTTTTAAGAGCCTCTCTGCATATCCCAGAGCTCTCTTTTCTCAGATGGAGCTAAAGAACCACTGGCTTCTAACAATAACTGCCCCTTCTTCATCCTAAATATATCATGTCATCATTCTTTCAGTGTCTTTTAGTCCAGGCTATTCTAAAAATCTCTATAGAAATGTCTATGCATGGTTGTGCACACCTGTACTTGGGAAGCTGAGACAGGAGGATCATAGGCTTAAGGCTAGCCTCAGCAACTTAGCAAGACCACTAGCAACTTAAAGAGATCCTTTCAAACTAAGAAATAAAAAATAGGACTGGGGATGTAGCTCAGAGGTAGAATGCCCCTGGGTTCAACCCCAGCACAAAAAAAAAAAAAAAAAAAAAAAAAAAAGTCTATGCTAGAACTCATTATCAGTCTCCATGTTCAAATATAAACCCAAATCTCAGAATACATATTACACAGTTCCTTTTTTTTTCCTTTACAAGATTCAGATTTCTCTCACAGGAACCTTCACAGGCTCCATTGTGTCAATACTTTGTGATATAGCTCCATGAACATTAGCAAGTGAAGAGATACCAGTCACTTTTTTTCTAGAAAGCATGCCAAATGTTTACAAATGACAATATAGGAGACCCTCTCGGTTGACTTGATGGAGGAACGGAATAATATCCCCTATGACCACTGTACTCCTAAGAATTTCGTTAACTTCATCACTACTTTTGATGTTTATTGGTAGGTAGAGGTTGAACACTGGAGACAAAATTTGGTGAAGCCTGGCTGGGCAGTGCTATCTCTCAGCTCTTGATTAGTAGTTTAAAAGTATTAGACACGTCATACTTTTCCTCATCTCAGGGAATAGATTAAAGTTCTTCTATAACTAAGAACCTACTTGACACTTACTGTATATGTATTAAATAAATGAACAAACCTTACTCAATGTTTTTTATACATGCTTAATTTTGTACTTATCTATTAATTTCTAAGTTTATTTATGATATCTATCCACCTCCTGAGTATGAAAATGGTTCTTTCATGCATGAATCTCTAAACTCCCCATCTGTACCCCATGTTATTATTATTTAGATTTTTGAATACATCTTTTGCAAAGTACAATTTTAAAAATTGTTTTAAGTTCCCTTGGTTCCTAACCTCACAGTACTTCCTCTGGCATCACATTTCTTTTGGATGAAATATATCTTTAGTAATTAATGTGTAAGCATTTGTTTATGCACAGTATACATAGTATCTGAAATCAGAAATTTAATTTAAAGTGAACTAAAAAAATTTCTGTTTCTGTCAGTGTAAAATTGGAAGTTGGCTATTTTGAAAATAACCGTCTGGTCTTTGGCAGTTTTTGTTACTGTTGTAAAGACCATATCAGTTAAAATTTTTTACTCTTGTTTTTGAAAGTTTCACTATATGTTTTGATGTGTGTTTATTTATTTGTCTTATATCTAATGATTCATATCATTTATTAATTCACTAACACCTATTTTTCTTTACACATTGCTTCCCCACCATTTCTTTTTCCTTCTTTAGGATATTTTCTTATTTAAAAGTCAAAGACTATGAAACTTTCTTCCATTTCTCTTATTTTTTTCTATTTTCCATTCTCCCATTTCTTCATTATTGCCTTACATTTCAATAATTTTCTCTATTCCTGGGGCCCATTTGAAATTTACCTGAATTATTTCTTTTTTTTACAATAACACTTTTAATTTTCATCATTTCTACCTGATACTTTTATATTTCAACTGATTCCTAATTTATATCAAAATGTGTTTTATTCCATAATTTCCTCTTGGTGATTTATGAATATTATTTCTTCCTTTATGCTTCTGAATATTTGAGGATTAATTTTATAATGCTTTTCAGGAAATTCCTACATAATCCACATATTCTTTTATGCTAATTCACTCTTGTTTCCAAATAAAAGTACCCTAACTTTTTTCAAATATAACATTTTATGCATTGTTGTTGATAATAGGAGGAAATCAATTTTACGTGTTCATCAGTGTAGCAGTTGACAGACTTATGTAATGTTTTGTTGATTTTTCTTCATTGTAAATGCCATATTTATACAATAATTTATGAGCTATTCAGTGTATCAATTAAAATTATTTTTTAAATTTCTTTAGCTTTGTTTTTCAGGGGGACTAATGTTACATAACATTTTTAAGTTGCCAGTTCTTTGTACTTTAGATCTCAGTATTTAAAATAATTTATCTTGAATAGGTTATTGTGTGTGCATGATCACATATTTGCTTTCTATTTCTGATGCTCACCTATTAGTGTCTAGTTGTTCCAATTTTGCAAAATAGGGTTCTATATTGGTAATGGAGTTTCAAGGCTTTAGTTTTATAGAGATGTCAAAATTATAACACTCAAATCCAGATGGCTTATCCTGGTTCCAATTGTGTGGGCACCTCTGTTTCCCTAGCATTCCTGAGAAGCAACCTCAGGTAGTGATTGAAATATTTCACATCTACATTTATGGGTGACTCAAGATTTCAGCATGGCTATTTATCACTGCCACATACAGGATAATTCGGTACCTCTTCGTTTAGTATAGTCAGTCCCCCAGCTGCCTCCACCAGTCTTCCATCTAGGAAATTCTTAGAACTGCCATCAGATTTTGTTTACTGTTGTGGGTACCAGTTCTATTTTTATCTCATTGGGATGTCTATCTGGTATAAAAATACTTTAACTATCATGCTATATGTTTGGAAGCAAGATAGGGAGGGATTCCACACAACAAAATATCTGTACCAGAATTCACAAGTATAAACATTCTTCATTCACAGTTATTTTGACACAAATTCAAGGTAGAAAAAATGGCAAGATATATTACACTTGACTGTGCTACCTTTCAAGTATGTAATTTCAACTCATGAGAAACATTCAAACAAGGAATTGTCTAGATAGTCATTTTATCTCAAAATTATTCTACACCTAGCTTCTGGTCTCTTTTATATATTTTCTGATCCACACTTCCATATAATAAACTTCAAAATTTGAAGTTTAGTTTCTTAGGTCATATTTTTCCTTACAATCCCAAGTCTTATAATAAGACAGACTTGTCAGTTGTAAGATTCAACTCTGAGCTCTACCCTTGGAAACTTCCTAGTGATTTAGATCAAAATGTCAGGAGAGGATTGAGTACAGATTTCATTTTCCTAGTTGGATAAGGTAATCATTTAACTTGGATGGAATGTCATAAAATACTTTACTAGCTTTTTTCAAATAGAAATTTTTGTGTGCTGTTGTTGGTAGTAGGAACAAAACAATTTTATGTGCTCATCAGCATAGAAAATAATGTACTTTTATGTAATGCATTGTTGGTTTTCCCTCACAATAATTATCATGTTCATAAAATAATAAATCAAATCTTCAGTTGTATTAATTAAAATGATTTAAAACATCCTTTTGATGTTTCTTTTTTCTTTTTTTTTTTTCGGTACTGGGGATTGAACCCAGGGGCATTCTACCTCCGAGTTATATCTCCAGCCCTATTTTTTATTCTTTATTTTGAAATAGGGTCTCACTAAGTTGCAGAGTGCCTCACTAGGTAGCTGAGGCTGGCGGCGAACCCGGATCCTCTGGTCTCAGCCTCCCAAATGCTGGGATTATAAGCATGCGCCACCACGCCCGGCTCCTTTTGATGTCTCTTTGGAGATTAGTGTTCTGCAATATATTTTTAGGGTTTAACTGTGAAGCATCTGAAATTTTACAGACAAGCTACGTTAGCCTACCACAAGTGGAAGAATGTTGGCAGAAATCATGAGATTTCTGGGTCAAAGACAAAAGATGTTATTACTTCTGGTAATATCAGTAGACAGAGCTTCAGGTTGATTGGTGTCTATGATTCCCCTCATCTCAATTCAGCTAGTGAAATGAAAATGGCCCTTTTTGGATGCTTAAACATGAAATTGGCTGTGTTATAGAATAGAAACACTACTTTGAGGATTCAACACCATTTTAAAAAGCAGCAGCAAGCCTACAATTTGTCTCAGCAGATCAGCAGATGGTAAAAGGGGAAGGGTGCTAAGTAATCTATCAAGATTGCCCTTGAAATAGAACCCTGATAAATGGTCCTGATAATGAATGATTAGGGCACTGGCTTCTAGGTTTATCCTGCAAGAACTTGCAGAGATGCTCAAAGTTCATGGCGGATGATCTCCTCTCAAAAGAAATAAGGAAAGAGCTGGGTGTGGTGGTAATCCTCTTATTGGGCCCTTGTCTAGTGGATTTACATCAATCATGTACAAAGAATAATGAAAGGTGTAGGACTATGAAAGTTTATTTGTGAACTAAGGAAAGATAGACAATGGAAAGATGGAATAGCTCCTACACAGGGCTCTCAAAAGGGAGTATCTGATGAAGTTCTTGGGAGGTGAACTTTATTCCTTTTTGTGGTCCCCCATCCACTCTTTTGTAATTGGTCACAGCTGGGTCTTGAAGACCCATTTCTTTTGCTCAGTTTCAATTGTTAATTTGAATCATTATTTGGTGGGCTGGTAGACTTTAATCTCCTGGGACTAGTGGACTCTTGTCTGACACCACTTGTCTGCACTCCCTTCTTGCTTATATAGGTTATCCTCAGAATGTAACCCACAGAAGGGGCTGAATTTTGTTTTCATTTCCATATTTCTTTTCTGATTATTGTTACCCTTATATCTTATTAACCTTCTCTGTTGTTATTCCTTATGTAGATAGTTTCTTTGATCCTTTCTGAGACCATATATATCTATGACTAGAGATGTATATACATCTGGGAGCTAAATATGCTGTGGATCTGAGCTTTATAAAGTAAAAGATAAACTATTTTATATATATCCATATATCCACATATATATATATATATATATATATATATATATATGTATATAATACATGCAGGGAACAAGGATGAAAGATCACTGCACTATATTAATTATTTCTAGGAAAGATTATCACCCTTTCCCATTACTAAAATGAGAAAGGCCAGAGTCCAGTGAAAAGTTAGAGTTAATGTCAAAATAGAAATAGTTTTTCCAAGCCAAGTATGTGGGCACCGGCTTGTAATCCCTGTACTTGAGAGGTTAAGATAGGAGGATTTCAGTTTCGAGGCCAGCCTCAGCTACTTAATGAGGCCCTCAGCAACTTATGAGACCCTCTTTCAAAATTAAAAAAAAAAAAGGAGGGAGGTGTTGTTTGGAAGTAGAATGTTCCCAGGTTCAATTACCAGTAACAATACAAAAACAACTAGTTTTTCTACTGGATAATAAAACAGATGATAAAATTCAAAGTTACAATGTGAATGGAGGGTCAAGAATCTCCTCCCATATTAGTGTTACTGGACCCCAGGCCAGAATCCTGAATCTAGGAGACACCTGCTAGCCCTCATCAGACATCAAACAAACAAACAAACAATGTACAAAAGGAGAAAAGTGAATTTAATCACAGTTTAGCAAAGACTGCCAAGTTGGGGATGTTACGCAGTGGTAGAGCACTTGCCTGGCATGGGTGAGGTGCTGGGTTCAATCCCAAGCGTCCCAGAAAGCAAAAACAAAAACATAACACTCAAAAAACAAAACAAAACCAAAAAAAAAAAAAAAATATGGGAAATGGAGAAGAAAGATACTCTGCCCCCTCAGCCCACAGAAGTGTTACAGAGGAGGGACCATTTGTGGAGAGAGAAGACCAAGAAATATACATATGCAGATTAAGGAAAGGGGTCTGTTGTAATTCTTCTCCGGTGTTGGTGTTCTTGCACCCTCCTGGCACCAGGCCCAGGGCTCTGGGGGGCAGTTTGAGCTTCCATTCTCAGCATGAGATGATTGTCTGTAGGAAGAAGGGGTAGAGAAAATTGCTTAAAGAACAGGTTAGTAGGACAATGGCAGGAACTGAGGGAAAAAAAAAATTGAGGCTTCTTGAAAATTCCTAATTTTAAAAGGGTCCATTACACTGGAACCAGCCAAGTGAAAGATTGGGGATGGAGAGCTCAGAGGCTCAGAATGTGAATTACTTGTTTGCAAGTCTTTGAAGCCTCTCAGCAAAAGGTGTGTCGGCTGAAATGAGACACAATCATTCCTTCCTGTGCATTTATTAATGATTCATATTGCCTTTTAACATTCTTCTTTATCATTAAAAAATGATGAGCATGTGGTATGTTAATAGTGCTACCAAACTATACTTACTGTGCCATTAAAAGAAGCTAGCTTTTGAATAAACATAATAATAAAAGGCATTCGAATTCATTTGTGTTTTGTTTTTTTTTAAATTTCTTCTCACACATTACTCAGGAGCTTCTGACTTCCTTAATACAAACTTCAAATCATACAAGACTTTTGAGGGAACAGAACTTTCACTAATATCCTTTTGATACAGAGTTTCTTATCAGGTCCTTGCCTTACAGAGGCAAAGAATGAAATCCAAAGACACCAGGAAAGTGAAAGTAAGAAGATCACCCCTGGGGAACTTGGCTGACTCCAGAGTCCAGCGGGGCCTTCAGGCACTGTCGGAGTGTAGCCCTGGCCAAGCACTCTCAATTACAAACCGCCTTTCCCCCAAATTCACTCCACCTACGAAAGAGAAGCAAGCAGAAAGGCAGATCACTCTTGGGAGTCCTGGTGGATTTTAGAGTCAAGTGGGGCCTTCTGGCACTGCCCTGGTGTAGCCCAGGCCAAGCACCATCAATTACACACCACCTTTCCCCAAAGTCCACTCAATCCACCAAAGAGAGTGGTAGGGTTAAAGCTCCCAAGCAGGGGAGGGGTCCAGAGAGGGTAGCGGAACTGGTGGGCTGCATAGAGGGCTGCATGCACGTTTAAAGCTCCTTTGTATAGACATTAACCAATGAAGAAAGTCCCCATTTTTCATCTTGTTTTTCTTGACTTTGTTAATTTATCATCTATGGCTGTTAATTCCCTGAAGTCATGAGACTGTTCTGTATGTTTGTTCCCCGGTCTATATATGACAACCGTCCTAGGGTGTATGGTTGGTGCACATAGATCTTTGGTTCTTGACATCTTGGCTCCACTCTTCCACACTTAATTGTTCGTGTTCAGGTCTGACGAACAACCCAGAAACACCTTTCTTTTTTGGGGGGTGGGAGGTCTGGATTTCGTTTTTTTTAACCTTTATCTCCTGGGAGTCCCATTCCCTCCCTGCCTACCCAATACCTAACTCCTCATTTTCAATAGCTGGCAAACTTTGTCTCCGAGGGGATTTTTCATCTTGCTTTGGGTTATTAGAGCGAATTAAAGTGATGACCTTTGTTTGCCTTCTAGTCACTTCCAGATACTCTCTGGAAGGGGCTTCCTATTCTTTCTCTTCTTCCTTTCCTTTCCTGTGATATTGGCAGAAAAAAGAAAGGGAAATCCACCCAAACAGGGCTCTCAGCTGAAAGCTAACTCTGTAAATGGTTTCTTTCTACAGAGGAGGGAATGCCTCAATTTGCTTTTAAGGAAACATTATTCCCCCAATTAATTCACAGCTGGGGGCTTGTTTAAATATACAAAACTTTTACATGCTCCCAATACAAACTCTCCCACCAAATTTTCTAATTGAGACTACATTTTTTAAAACACATTCATTTTATACAAGATTGTAAAGGATTTCCCAGAGTATCAATATTTTGCTAAAGGCAATAAATCCTTTTGTGAGGAAAAGTAAGAGGAGCTGCTGAGATTTTTGAACTTTGAAAGACTCCTCTCCCTCCAAAAATTCACAATTTAGAAAAAACTTAGGTTGTCTAGAGTGTTATGGTAGTGAAACTTTTATCCTCTGACTTTCTCCAAGTTCCAGAAAATAACCCTTCTATTGCTTTGAAGTTCTTACTTTCTGAAATCTCCCCTTTACTCTCTGCTTATGCTAATTTGAATATGTTATGTCCATTTCAGTTTTATAATCATGTTAACTTGGGAGCAAGCAGTCTAGTTAGGAATGTTTGGTGTTGCTACAAACCGACAAGAGCTTAAGCAAGTACATGCTTATCCTCTTAATGAAACATCCTGACAAGAGCACTTTGCTGCAGTTAGGCTGGGTATGATGGTACACACCTGGAACCCTTCACGCTAGGGAAGCTGAGGCAAGAGGATCATGAGTTCAAGGCCAGCCTAAGCAACTGAATGAGACCCTGTTTCAAAATAAAAAGGGCTGTGGGTTTAGCTCAGTGACAGAGTGCCCCTGGATTCAGTCCCCAGTGCTGAAAAATATAAAAAAGACATAAAGGATGCACAGTCCATGGCTTCATCAAGTTGCCAGCATATCTCATTAAGTTGCCCAAGATGGCCTCAAACTTTTGATAGGGCCTGTGCCATCATACTGGGCTATTTTTTAATTCTCTACGGAAATATTCTCCACATATTGAAAACATTGTTGAAACATCTCTGAATTTGAAAATAAATTTCATTCAATGTGCACTACTAGCAAATACATTTTCTACTCAGAAATCAGTTGTAATTAAGTTGATAGTACATTTCAGAGCTGTGGAAAGATATCATAAAAGAATCACAGTGTATGATTTCTTGGTCTGGTGATCCTTTTGTGTTGTATGTGTGTGTATTTTACTAAAATTATGTTACTAATGCTTTAACCTGCAAGTTTCATTAATGCTGCAAATAATTCATAATTCATAAACATTTAGGTAACCAGGTAACAAATTTTAATTCAGAGGATGATCACAAAGAGACAGGTGCCCAGGTAGTGACATTAACAATTGACGTGTTTTCTGGTATACAAGTATTTGTTCAATTTCGATTACAACTCTTCAGCAGGTATACAAAGAAATAGGCACATGACATCTGACAGTACAACTGTCTTGTGGCCTGATATCACTGAATGGATTGCACTTTTGTCCATAAACTTGGTCATTATGAAGGTAAATGAAATTTAAAAGTAGTTTATAGCCTTATCTTTTCTCATCTCACTGAAATGATTTGCAGAGTTGGCTTATGAGAAGACGATTGGAAATGATTCCCCAGATCATTTCCTTTCCAATTTTGTGTATGATTGTGGAGGAAAGGGTCAAATTAAGAAGCATTACCATTCAGTAGCATGCAACTCACAGCCCAGAAAATGATTTGGAACTTAAGACCAGCGTGGTCCTTTCTACCTCATTCTAGCTAGGTCATTATCTTGCATATTTAGGTTTATTAAAATATTACTGAATTTTTAGTAACTTTATACTGCTAGAAATGAATAGTCTTTATCACTTGTATATTATACTGAAATTAAGAGACTGTTTGAAATTTGTTTGAGTGTTAATAACAGAACAACATTTATAGTCAGAGGAATTAAATGTATGCTTGCGTTTAATGTGATGTGTGACCTTGAGTTAACCTATATAATAGCTAGATCCTCAACTTACTTATCTGAAAAAAGATGCTTAAGAAATATATTTTTCTGCTAGAGCACTTGCCCAGTATGCACTGGGCCCTGAGTTGAAGCCTCAGAACCCTACCCCCATGCCCGATAAAGAAAAAAATTGCTTTTCAGCTTGTATCAAAAGATCCATAGCTGTAGGAATGAAATTATTAATCAGAATAAAATTCCAAATTTATTCCACTCATTTCTTTTAATTTGCAATTGTGTCTTATTTTTTGCAAGTCTACTGGCTCTTATTGTTTCCTCTAGTGTTTAGTTTGCAGCTGATCTCCTTTCATCCCTTTCTACTTTCATACTCTCCTTATTTGACTCTGGATTTGACTCAGATCTGCTCTTTGTTCCCACATGCTACAACATTGGAAATAAGTGGTATCCTACCACTGAACTTGGTTCTCCCACTCTGAGCACCCTTGATGTCCACCTGATCTTACCCATAGGGAGACACAATACTTGGAAAATTGGAATGAATTATGCAGATTCATCTTTTTATTATTATCCTTAAAATGAAGGTAATATAGTCTAAATACTTCTTGCCTTTCCATTTAATATATGCCCCCGAAAGATCCTGATTGCTTGGAAGTAAAATCTTTGCAAGATTAAAAATAGTTTACATTTCACATTGCTGGGATTGTTGGAGTGAAACTGTATAATTTTGGGGGAATGGCTTTGAAACTTTGTAGGAATTCATTTTATTTTGATGAATTTCATACTCAGGCCTTCTTACTTCAATTTCCTTGGAACAAAATTATAATGGCATGCTTAATATGGTTATTAGATTATGTTTAGCCCCATTAGAAGTGTTGCCACCCCAATATATGCTATAAAATATTTATACTCATTGGACAAATATAATCATTATTTATCCTATTGACTTTAAAAATTATAGTGTTTGTTCACTCATTCACTATTCCGTATTTATTGACCTTGTGGGTATGTATGACATTCTTCTTCATTTTTCAAGAGTGGCTTTCTATAATCCTTCTTCTGCACAGCAGTACAGGGTTACCTATAATATCTGGTTTTACATAGTATAATTTTAGTTACCTCTCCCTGTTTGGGGCAAAGCACATGAGAAAATATAATTTGGAAGAGGAAAGATTAAATTTGGCGCCAAGTTTCAGAGGTTTTGGTCTGTGGTTGGTTGGCTCCATCGCTTCGGGCTGAGGCAAGGTAGAGGATCATGGGAGAAGGGAATAGTGGATAAAAGTGACTCATCCCATGGCAGCTGAGAAGCAGAGAGAGAAGGGACTGGGGACAAGATATATCCTTCGAGGGTACATCCCCAGTGACCTGCCTCCCCCAACTAGGATCCGTCTCCCATAGTCTACAAGATGTCCCAATAATGACATTTCATCATGAAACCTTCGATGGATTCACCCCACTGATAAGGTTAAAGTCCTCAAGATCCAATCACTGCCCTAAAGCTCCACTCATGAGCACTGCTGCATTAAGGATAAAGCCTTCAATGCATGAATCATTTGGGGATATTCCAGATTTAAACCATCACAGTTATATAGAGAAAACCTAATATCACTCTCCATCACCTAACAGCCAAAGAAAGACATGGTGGGCTGAAGTAAGGTCAGCAGTGCCCCCCCCCCTCCATGGACCAAATACCTGTGGCTAGAGGCATTGTATATAACCACGTGGGAAGGCTGAATCAGAGGTGTTATTCCCAGGAGAAAGGATGAGGAGATAAAAAATTTACCATAATAAGTAGAATAATGGGCACGTAATCAGACAGGAATCTGGACTCCACTTTATTAACCCACTATTTTCATACATTGCCATGTTTATATAGGCTGAAATGTCTTCAAAAGAGGTGATCATGGTGACAAATGGCTGTCACCTCAGTCCTTGGGGGACTGAGACACGAGGATCTTAGGTTCGAGGCCAGCCTCAGCAATGTAGTGAGACCCTAGTCCAAAAAATAAAAAATAAAAATGGGCCTGGAGGTGTAACTCAGAGGTAGAATGGACTGAGTTTGATATCCAGCACAAAGAAAAAAAATCTTATCTTCAAGAACTTATCTTGAATTGAAACCTGTACTTCAAACACAACTGAATTCTTCCAAATGTCTTAAGGCTCTCCTTGCTATGGTTCCTTTTATGCTTCTTCCATTTTTTTCCCTATGTATCATTCAAAATGCAATCTGTCCAGTCTGGATTCATTATCCATCCTCTGTACTCCCACATAACTGTACTCTGAGTTACCAGGGCACCTTGTCTAGGTTATAGTTACTTCTTCATTTGTCTAGATGATGAGCATCTTGAACTCATATAATGCAAATGTCTCCTTTATATGCTCAGTACCAAAAACCAAAATTATCCTTTGAGATGAGACTTGTGTTTTCCTAGGTTTCAACATCCTTCAGCTAAACCTGAGATCAAATTAATTGTAGTAACAGGAATTTCACTTGGTCTTACCTGTAGTTGCTCATGCCAACTGTCAATGACCTGAAATTACCCACCAAGGAGTCCTCAAGGGATACCTAATATGCAATCACAGTCTTTTCTGATAATTCTGTAATTTGATATTCCTCAACTGCTGAGCACTAAATTCAGGCCAGGTAGCCTTACCAGCCATGAAATATCCTGGTCTCTCTGGCCCTTTTCTGAAGAGGAGACAAAGTCCCTCTTCTCTGCTCTTTCTCATTTCTTATTGTCTAGAAGTATAAAGGGTTCAGGTTGACTGAGATTACATGAAAATAGTCTCTGCAATTTCCTTGGATTTCTGTCACCTCTGACCTCCAACTCGATTCAGACTTCCCAGTGAGAGAGTACACTGAATTTTCTTGCACTGCTCCAGCCCCATCTCAATCTCCTGATATCAGCATCTCCCAATTTTTCCTTTTCACTTTTGCCAAAATAACTAAGTTTTTATGCATACTATCTACTTGAGGGACTGTTTACCCATTCTCCAGGCAACAGCAAGGCGAGTGTGAATCTCAGTTTCTGTTGAAAGTGGTAAACCTTAGCGATAGAACCTCTGTAAGTATGTGATGACTGAATGAATGATGAAAAGAATAAAGGAATGTTTAAGTACGCGATAGTATCTCCCCAGTTTTATTTTTATTCTATATCTCTTTATCTCATTTATTGTTTAGAATACAAGGGCCTTAAGCTAGTGGCTATATAGTTAGTGAGCATTTGGATTGCAGAAAATAAATGTGAAAGCAGAACACTGAAAAAAATTTATACTTTTATGTTATCTAAGAAAAAAATGACTATAGCCATTACCATTTGTCATCGCCATCATAACTAAGTAATAAAATCCTCTAACTTAAGCCAAGCATGCTCTTTCTTTTTTTCACCATATCTAAATATCAAGCAGCTATTTGATTTTGAAGGAAATGTCTGAGCAGAACATTACTTTTCTGTAGGAGAGGAAAAGAAACTTGCCTTCTGAGTCAATCATGCTGAACTGGCTGGTGGAGTAGGGAATCTGTTTGTAGGCCAAGGGGGAGAATAGTTTGGGAAGGCTCATAAAAGAAAGAAAACTATGAGAAGGCTAATGGTTGCCATCAGAATATAATTTGTGTGAGAAGAGCCAGATAAAGTATTAACCTTCCCCACAGACTCATAAGCCATAGGTTTGGCCATATGGAAGCTCACATTCACACTGAGTGCGTGTAAATAAAGGTTTTCGACTCCAGTGCTATCAAAGCCATTTATGTTTCTGGCTCAGCAAGCCTTTCAATTCTTTCCTAGACATAGTTAGCATAAAAGGGCATCCCACTGTTTTCACTACATTTGGATGAAAAAAAAAATGTTTATGCCCTAATCCTTATTTGTTTTCTTCTAATAGGTTTTTGAAAGAGAAAACACATTTTCCGTGCTCTAGATTGCTCCTTCATGACTGAAATATAATAAAGAATCACCAATTGACAATCATTAGCACTAAGGAGAATGAAATGTCACATTTTCCTAGTCTAAATATTATCAATATTCCTAAAGAAATAAAAGTTTACTGTGAGTTATGTCTATGGGGATCTAGGAATCCAAAACCAGTTTATGGTTCTTATTCCATTAATTCCTTGGGCATTGAGAGGCAGATTCCTATACTGCAGAAATCCATAGGGAGCCGATTCAAGTGTGGATGGCTACAGTGGGGCACAGCCCCACCAGCCACCATGATTTTAGTTTCATATTGAGAACAAGTCAGCACTTGCAATCTTTCAGTTAGCTTGCAACGAAATGTCTTCATGCTGTCAAGACTCTATGCAAGAATTGTAGTATCCTCCATGTGGCTAAGTTCATGGATGATTGTATGTAAATTGGTCCAAAGTTAAGGATCACAAATTATTCCTAAGACTTTAGCAAAATATTTCACTTCTGAAAAAAAACCAAATTGAGTGGAGGTGTAGAAAGTCAGTTTAACATTTAGGTGCTGTATAGAAGAAGAATGAGGAGGAGGAGGAAAGAAGGAAGGAAAGAGAAAGGAAAAGGGGAAGAGAGAGGGGAGAAGGAGAAGGGGAAGGAGAACGGGAAGGAGGAGAAGGAGAAGCAGCAGCTAGTTGCTGGTGTGAGGAAGCCTGCCAGGGGATGTGGAGTCAAAATTTTAATTTTGGACTTATAATATTGAGGTGAGATTAAGAAAAATTTAAAGCAAGTGGTCATTCAGTAAGGAAGAAGGTTTCTACTAAAATACATTGAGCTAAAAGATATTCTTAACTCAAAGGGATGATTTCCACTAAAAGCTAAGGAAAACTATATACACATGAATATACACTGACATATGTAAATACTCATGACACAGTCAGCATATTGATGCCCCTTCATGCCTTAGAAATGGATGAAAAGGGGTGTGGGAAAGTAAAGAAATGAGTTTCTTTGAGCCAGCATTTACAGAACTAGTAGAAAAGAAGAAACTATGAAGAGACCTAAAAAAAGAGACTAATGAGGTACTTAGTGACCAAGAGAGTAAATGACTACTGACTAACAATTTAACCATTTGTCTTATAATTAATGTTTACCTTAGTCAGCCTTGTTATTCATGTGGCTTGATTTTTTTCCCTAACTAAATTTTTCAGTTATATAAAAATAGTCATCCTTTAAACATGGGTTTCTTGATATTAAGCCACATATATTCTGCTTTTCACTGACGCTGGATGGACCTAGGATACATTTTTACTTTATTTATTCTCACAATAGTATTCTAAGTGTATTCTGACAAAAACAAATTGTACTATTACTTAAGGAGGCCCTTTTGAATGGTTAGTGGGTAAAGCAAATGGAAAAGTTCTATAACAGCATCAGTTACACATGTAAAGACAGGAGATTGTAGAAGAGGCCTGTAAATAGGCCAGAATTGTAGAAGGGTTCGAAATGATTTTATATAAAATGCACAAAAGCAGTTTTTGACAGAATCATATTTATTGTAAGGAGAGCTATAATTCAGTGGAAAGAAAAATGATTTCCCCAAAGAATTAGAAGCAATGGAGAAGATCTACACACATTCCATAATTGACCAAGAATGCAATGCATTTATTTCATTCAGAAAAAAAGAGAAGTCATTTTTTTCTCAAAGTAGTCTCAGGATTTACTAATTTCTTTCTACTTACAAATTATTTACAAAATCAGTGATTTGATTAACTACAAATGGATAAGTAAATAAATAACAGGAAAGTACTGGTTTGTTTTTCTATAAACTTGGCCAGTTGTGATATCTTGGATACCTTAGGGCCTTCTATAAGAAATTCTGCCCCAAATGGTCCAGTGGTAAATAGTCATGTGTGCTTAATGTTTTCTGCTTACCAGAGTTCTTTGACAATTACTCCTACCATTTACTTCATAACAATCTTTTGATTTTGGGTGGAGGTATTATTCTTTGATTTTTAACATATAAAAATTGAGATGCAGAAATATAAGAAATATTAGGGATAGCAGAATATGGCAGAGATGTGGTATCTTTTACTCCATTGTACATTCTTTCTGTAAATAATCTTCTTCTACTCCCAGATTTTCCTTAGGAAAAAATAGCCCCATAGTATTAAGCCAGAAGAATGAACTTTTTTATTTTTATTAGTTTTCGTCCTCAAGTCCCTAGTGAGTAAGTGAAGATGAGTCCTTGCTTAAATTCAGTGTTGAACAGCAATAATAGGCTGTTTCTGCCCACATGCATGATGAAAAGAGTCATATTTAGGAAATCATCACAAGGAAGAAAAACTTGGTTATTTAAACAAATTATGAGTTTCCCTAGCTCATAATTTTCAGTTTTCTCTAAATGTGCCAAGTGGTAATCAGCCAAAGGGCTTCTTTTGTTTGTTTGTTGTTAAACATTTATCAACCTATAACTCCACCTGGCTCATGTGATACTTACAATATTTAGTCACTCTTCAAAGTATCAGATAATTTGTTATTTTTGAATGTCAGGAAGTGGAAAAAACATAGAAATATTAAAAAGGAGAGAGAGAAAAATAAAATTATTTTTTTAAAGTGTGCCAACATTATTATTATGGTACATAACTATTTCTTCATGCCTCTCATAATTTCCTTAGATTAAAAAAAAAGGAACTGGGCATGATAATACACTCCTAAAATCCTAGTACATGGTAGACTGAGACAGGAGGATCACAAGTGCAAAGCTAGCCTCAGCAATTTAGTGAGACTTCTAGCATCTTTAGCAACTTAGACCAGGAGACCATGTTTCAAAATAAAAAAATAAAAATAACTGGGAGTATAGCTTGAAGACAGAATGCCACTGAGTTCAATCTCTGCTACCAAAAGAAAAAAAAATGGAAAAAAGAGTATAATAGTTTAAAAAGGGGATGGAATTCAGGGGGATTCTACCTTTGAACTATACCCCAAGCCCAATTTTATTGTTGTATTTTGAAACAGGACCTCAATAAGTTGCTGAGACTGATTGCAAACCTTTGATCATCCTGTCTCAGCCTCCCAAATACTGGAAATACAAGCATGTGCCACCATGCCTGGATAAAAACATAACTTGTTAAGAACCTTGAAATACATTGTTGACTATTCTCCAGAAATATTTTTTGAAAATTCATAATACTAGTATATTAGAATATTCATTTGACTTTATCTTTCAAATAAACTATTTTTCCTAAACCTTAGCACAGTTTACTGAAAAATATATTTTTTGTATTGATTTCAATTCTATTTTCATTAGATACAAAACTGAATGCATATACTTGGATAATCCTTTGACTTTTCCTTTATTTATTTTGTGTGTATTAATATAACAGTATTAATACCACGCTATGTTATTTGCTGTAAGTTTATAGCCATAGTGAATTCATATAGCTTTAGTTAATGCTTTACAATATGCCATATGTTATAATAATAAAACAATCATTTTTAAACTTTCTAGTATTTTCAGATATGTTTTAATAGCTCATAAACCATTTTTTAAATTTTCAGATTAATAAAACCAAAATATGCTAAAAATTTATGTTAATGTTTTCATATATCAAAAGAATTCATACAGATAAATATAATATGTATATAATTACTAGCATATATACATATGTATATACTCTCTATACACATACTAATGTAAATATATGCATATATATATATTGCTTTATCAATATATTAGAGCAAATGTGTTAATAAATATGATTCAGTATTAGAAGCTACCCATTTATTGGAACTGAAACTTTTCTCTAAGGAACTATAAATTATTCTCCATAAGTATCATTTCCTAGCACTACTCCTTTTTTAAAAAAAGAGAGAGCACATTTTCTTCCATATTGAAAATGTGAAAATGACAAACAATACCAGTTGCATTTTTTTTTCTGAATGTGCATCTCATTGATCCTTGATTTCAGGAAAGGTGAAAAGTAACTTTCCATTACATCTATCCCATGGCACATAATTTCAACTTTGAGAATTAGTAACAGAATGCATGACAAATGAAGGGGAAGGATTGACAGATGCGAGTAATTGTATGTGCTACCTTGGTTATTCTACTCTGTCCAGACTTCTATATTTCATTTTGTCATCCTTTATACATTAGGCTTATTCATCCATCTTCTAGAAAGATGGAAAATTGCATAAATGGGTTATTCGGTTGTATTAGCACTGATAGCATAGAAATGAGCATTACCGTCAAAAGTATATATTAGAGCTCATCAGACTGAGATAGTGGTCTGCAATATCCCTTGTCTCACAGAAAGGGCAGTACTTTCTTGGTCAGAATGTTTCAAATACTAAGAAAGAGTTCTCTTTCCATCTGATAGCTTACAGGAAAAGTAAATAGCATGGATATCTTCAGACAATACATGTAAAATGTAATACATATTATACATGCTATATGATAGAAGGATGAAA
>PVLC010027733.1:0-21852 GCA_004027655.1 Graphiurus murinus
GATCCTCCAGTCTCAGCCTCCCGAATGCTGGGATTACAAGCATGCGCCACCACGCCCGGCTCCTCTTTTTTCATTTTTAAGATATTTAACTCTAGTGATTTCCCCCTTCTGGTGCTATTTTCTTGTTCCCCTAAACATCATGCTACAATTTAAAATTGGAGGATCTTATTTTGCTTTCCACATTTTAGTTTTTCATCCTAAAGTAATAAGATTTATAAAGGTTCTGAAGGAGTTTACTATATCTTCCATATTTTAGTTTTTCACTCTAAAGTGATGAGACAAAAGTTCTGTCAGGATAGTTCATGTTGTTGGTGATTCTTTTCAGAGGTAATGATACTGTCATTTGTGTATTGTATAAGGAATGTACAGATTTACTATTAGTAGAAATGATGTATGGTAGGCTTTCTTGAATAATATGTATTGTAGGTTTGTTTCCTATAGTGTTGTTATGCTTCACATTCTTTTAAATAAAGCTGGTTCTTAAAGGGAAAAGATATGTTTAAGTGTTTGACTTTCATCAGGCCAAGTAGGTGTGAGCATCCTGACCTTGGGTGGGATATGAAAATAGAAAAACATCAAGCCAGGTGTGGTGGCACACACTTGTGATCCCAGTACTTGGGAGGCTGAAACAGGAGGATCACAGGTTCATGGCCAGCAGCAGCAACTTTGTGAAGCTCTTAGCAACTTAGTGAGACCCCATTTCAAAATAAGAAATATGGCTAGGGATGCTCAGAGGTAGAATGTCTTTGAGTTCAATTCCCAGCACCAAAAAAACTATCAAGCAGGGTAATCGCCTTCGGTTTACCAGGAACTTAATTTTATACTGAGAGAACCAATATACAGAATGATCATACTTAATTTCTACAATAAATAAATAAGCCAGGCATACTTGGGAGGCTGAGACAGGAGGATAATAGGTTTGCCACCAGCCTCAACTACTTAGTGAGGCCCTGTTTCAAAATAAAGAATAAAAAGTAGAGTTGGGGGTGTATCTTGGAGGTAGAATGCTCCTGGGTTCAATCCCCAGTACTGCAAAATAAGTAAGTAAATAAATTAAGTAAGTATACACTCCTGGAGATGTAGAATGATTGTATGCCAAAGTGCTGTGGTGGTAATATAAATGTGGGTGATTTTTTTGTATTGCCAATAATAAACATGTATTCCTTTGCTCAGCAGAAAATATTTTTATATATAAAAAACAGAGATGTGGTAGCATACCCCTGTAATCCCAGGATTTAGGGAGGCTGAGATAGGAAGATTGTAGGTTTGAGGCCAGCCTCAGCAATTTAGCGAGACTTTCAGTAATTTAGTGAGACACTGTTTTAAAATAATAAATAAAACAGGGCTAGGGGTATAGTTCAGGTAAAATGCCCCGGGCTTCAATCCCCAGTACCATAAAAAAAAAAAAAAAAAAAAAAAAAAAAAAAAAAAAAAAAGCAAAGACAGAAACAGGGTTATTAGAACAATACCAGAGAGTCAGGCATGGTGGTGCACACCTGTTAATCCCAGTACTTGGGAGGCTGACACAGGAGATTGCAGGTTCAGGGACAACCTCAGCAACTTAGCAAGGGTCTCAGCAACCTAGTGAGACCCTGTTTCAAAATAAAAAATAAAATAGGGCTGGGGGTGTAACTCAGAGGTAGAATGCCCCTGGGTTCAATCCCTAGGAACACACACACACACACACACACACACACACACACACAAAAAGAAAGAAACATAGCAACTTTAATATCAGACAAAACGGAATTTAAAGCAAAAAAAAAAAAAAAAAGTTCAATCCCCAGCACTGCCCCCCTCCAAAATGTTTAAAACAAGAAAAGAATATTTTATAGTAATTTTTTTTAAAAAAAAATTACAATACTGGAGATTGAACGCAGGGGCATTCTACCTCTGAGCTACACCCTAACCCTATTTTTTACTCTTTATTTTGAAACAGGATCTCACCAAGTTGCGGAGGGCCTCACTAAGTAGCTGAGGCTGGCCACGAATGTGGGATCCTCCTGTCTCAGCCTCCCAAATGCTGGGATTACAAGCCTGCCCCACCATGCCCGGCTTAATAATATTTTTAAAACCCTAAAATGAGCCGGGTGTGGTGGCTCACTCTTGTAATCCCAGCATTTGGGAGGCTGAGACCGGAGGATCCAGGTTCGAGGCCAGCCTCAGCTACCTAGTGAGGCACTCCGCAACTTAGTGAGACTCTTTTTTAAAATAAGGAATAAAAAATAGGGCTGGGGGTATAGCTTGGAGGCAGAATGCCCCTGAGTCCAATCCCCAGTACCAAAAAAAAAAAAAAAAAAAAAAAAAAAAAAAAAAAAAAACCACCCTAAAATGGCAAAATAATCATGAACATGTATGCTTGCAACAAAGCCTCAACATACATAGAGTAAGGAAAGAATTACAGGGAGAAATAGGCAGCAATTGTTTGAGATTTTAAAACAGATTCCTCTCAGGAAATAGTTCAAATAGACCAAAAATAAAATTTTATAAATATATATTATTCATTCAGGCAACTGAAAGTACCAAAAACTAGGTAGTATCAATGCAGACTGTTATTTGACTAAAAGATAATGAAAAAAATGTTGGTAAAATAAACTGTTAAGTAACTAATTCATTAAAAGGAACATTGCTGGGCTTGGTGGTGCACACCAGTAATCCTAGTACTTGGGAGGCTGAGAAAGGATTACAGATTGAGCAATTTAGCAAGACCATGTTTCAAAATAAAAAATAAATAAATAAAATAGGCCTTGGGGTATAGCTTGGAGGGAGAATGCCCCTGGGTTCAATTCCCAGTACCAAAAGAAAAACGGAAGAGGGACCCCCCTCTCCAAGGAGAGATAGGGCGCATTAATTGTCTCACCTTTTACAAAGCAGAAGCTCAGCTTTGTGGCCACAATATAAGCATGTAAGAAGAAATCAACTAAAAACTTGAAAAGGCCGGTATGAGCTGCTGTGTGCCATAGGTGGAGGCCTGGACAACAACGTGAGTTTGCACTTATAGGCCTTCACTGGATGCTCAAAAGAGTGATGGGGGAAGGGCAAAAGACTGAAGAGACCAGACCCCACTCACCTGCCAGTGGTAAAAATATTTGTGCGATTCTTGGAGACAGGCAAAAAGGACAATGTTCTGGCTCCTCCCCCTGGACCCCCTGATAAAAAAGCCTTAAAATACTTTTGGAAGACCAGTATACTGTTTTGGCTCTGGACACAGGCAAAGAACCATTGCTTTTAGGGGAGGACTAGAAGATAAACCTGTTTACTTATTAGTAAGAGAAAACTTCTCAGTACTAAGACACAGGTGAAAATTCATTGCTGCTTCAAGAAGAGTAAAGAAAAAAAAATCTGCCACTGTGAGAGAACCTCCCCAAGCAAAATAGCCTGCATTGATATAAAGCAGAGTTTTGGGGTTTTTGTTTGTTTGTTTGTTTGTTTTTTTATGGTATGGGGAATGGAACCCAGGAGCATTCTACCTCCAGGCTATACCCCCAGCCCTTCAAGCAAACAAGCAGGGTCTTGCTAAGTTGCTGAGAGCCTTGCTAAGTTGCAGAGGCTAGTCTCAAACCTGCGATCCTCCTGTCTCAGCCTCCCAAATACTGGGAATATAGGTGTGTGCCACCATGCCTGACATATCAAGCAGATCTTGAGAGGGGATTTTCATGGAAAAGGGCAGGAAATTGCCTCCCAAGATCAATCACATCTATAAGGCAGTGTTTGCCATGGGAGAAAGGGAAGGAATAATGAGAAAGCCTTACCACTGAGACAGAGTCTGAGCCTTGCCCCCAAGCACAGAGCACACCCCTAGAGGAAGCTGGACATCCTGCAGCAACAGCAAAACCATCCAAAGCCAGATCAACCCAGACAAAGCTGAGAACTTGCCCGCCAACGTGTGCTGCCTGAAATGTCAAAGGAAGTTCTTCAGGTCAGAGGACTGTACCAGACAGAAACTTGTATCTGTACCAAAAAAGTGATGTTATTGCCTCCATTTTCCAAATGAAGAAACTATAACACAGGGTGTGAGAAACCTGCTCAGGGTCACACAGTTAATGAAAATAGAGTTGGCATTCTAACCAGATTTTCCTGGCTTCAAACACTAGATTGGAGGATCAAATTTTGACACCAATAAGTTAAAAAAAAAAAATCTGGGCATGGTGGCACATTCCTGTAATCCCAGTACTTGTCAGGCTAAGGCAGGAGGATCGAAGTTTCCAGGCCAGCCTTGGCAACTTAGTAAGATCTATTTTAAAAATAAAAAGGGCTGGGGAGTGTATCTCAATGGTAAAATACCCTTAGGTTTAATCCCTAGTACCACCACCAAAAATGAATGAATGAATAAATAAATAAATGGGGTTTAACCTGAAAATATGTTAACATTTCTGACATGAAAATATGTTAACATTTCTGACATTCCTGACCTTAGATCCTGATCCTTCTCTTTTAGAGGACCTCTCTCTGACTCACTTGTAGGTGTGCTTTCTCGGAGGACAAGGAAGGCATCCACCTAGAATTTATGCTCCCTCTTATTGATTCATGGTTTGTCTACCTCAAATCTGGACACCTAGTTGGGTGTGATGACTATGCCTATAATCCCAATATTTGGAAAGATGAGACAAGAGGATCACTGGTTCAAGGACAGCCTCAGAAACATAGTGAGCCTCTTCAGCAATCTGGTGAGATCCTGTTTCAAAATAAAAAATAAAGGGCTGGGGGTGTAGCTCAGTGGTAGAATGCTCCTGGTATCACAGAGGAAAAAAAAAAATCTGTACTTTCCTGCCCAACAGCCCAGGCTGCTTCCAGGAACCCCATATGTCTTTTCTCTGGCTCATCCTCCTGTGGGTGATCTATATAAGTCCTGTATATGCCTTCCTATGCTCAAAGACAGTCTGTTACCTCTGCTGTATCCCTGCCTGAGACTCCTAGGAGACTGAGGGTTCCAAATTTGCATTTGGTTTTTCAGATCATTATGAAGATAAGAAAATAGAGTATATTTTATTAAGGAATGTATTAACAATTTATAACTACTGTGCAATATTTAATTCATATCTGTAGAGTAATGGATTTATGTTTTACAATAATGCATTTCTAATAGTAATTTATAATATATTAATTTATTATTTATATTTATATTATAGTTTATATTTATTATTATTATTATTTATTTATTTATATTTTTTTTTTGCGGTACTAGGGATTGAACTCAGGGGCATTCTACCTCCGAGCTATACCCCCAGCCCTATTTTTTATTCTTTATTTTGAAACAGGGTCTCATAAGTTGCGGAGTGCCTCACTAGGTAGCTGAGGCTGGCCTCGAACCCGGATCCTCCAGTCTCAGCCTCCCGAATGTATTATTTATGATTAATTTATATCACAGTAATATTGTATTGTGATACTAATGTGGTTATATCTTATTGATATTATTTAACTTTGGAACTTTAAATAGTTTAATGTTATGGTAATGAATACCTTTATTATCAAAAGACAAAATATTAAAGTTTTAAACTAAACTCAGTTAATAAAATGTTGAAAAATAATTGTGGACAAAACAAAAAACACTGGGGTTACGCATGGTAGGCAAGCACTCTACCACCAAGTGACATCTTTGTGCCCTTATTTTGCTTTCTATTCTTTTCTTATTCATCCTGCTTATTAAGCATACAAAATTCTTCTTTAATAATCACTATTATTCTTAAAATCTTAAAACTTTTTCATATTAGCTGAAAGTGGTGGCACACACTTGTAATCCCACTACTTGGGAAGCTAAGATAGGAGGATTGTGGGTTTGCAGCCAGCCTCAGCTACTTTGTGAGGCCCTCTGTAATTTAGTGAGACTTTATTTCAAAATAAAGAATTAAAAAATAGGGCTGGGGGTGTAGCTCAGAGGTAGAATGCCCCTGAGTTCAATCCCCAGTACCGCAAAAAAATAAAAATAAAAAAATAAAATAAAATAGTGAAATAACTAATGCATTTGAAACCCAGACTGGGTGTGGTGGCACACGCCTGTAATCCCAGTATTTGGGAGGCTGAGACAGGAGAATCAGATTTGAGGACAGCCTCAGCAACATAGCAAGACTTTCAACAATCTAGTAAGAGCTTGTTTCAAAACAAAACAAAAAGAAGTGGGAGCTTGGAGGTAGAATGCCCCTGGGTTCATTCCCCAGTACCAAAAGCAAAAACAAAAAAGTAAAACAGGGCTGAGGGTATAGTTCAGAGGTAGAATGCCACTGGGTTCAACCTCTGGTATCACAAAAATAAAAAATAAACAAATGAATAACCCCAGAGCCTCAATTTTGCTAGTCTCCATTAAAAAGAACTAAGGGTTCTTGGAAAATGACCGATTCCATTTCCTAAAAATAAAGAGACTCTTGGCTCTAGGAAGCCAGTGTGTCCTGATGACCCACTGGCACCACAGGTCAGAAGAAGCCCATGGACAAGCGTGGCACTGTCTGCCCTGGGGCACCAGGAAGACAGCCCTGTGTGAGCTGTTGACCAGTGCCCCAACATGGGGATACCAGGCCACTGCTCAATCCTGCTTTATAAACTGGCCATTGAACAGGTGACACTGGCTGGCTGGGATATGGGGTTCTTAGTATTTGGGACTAGGGATTGAACCCAGGGCCTTGCACATGCTAGGCAAGTGCTGTACCACTGAGCTACATCCTGACTCTTTTATTTAAATTTTATTTTATTTATTTTTTGTTGTACTGGGGATTAAACCTTGGGATTGTACTGGGGATTGTTGTACTGGGGATGATTGTACTAGGGATTAAACCTACCTCTGAGCTATACCCTAGACTGATTTGTGTGTGTGTGTGTTACTGAGGATTGAACCCAGGGGCATTCTACCTCCAAGTTACACCCCCAGTCCTATTTTTTATTCTTTATTTTGAAACAGGGTCTCACTAAGTTGCAGAGAGCCTCATTAAGTAGCTGAGGCTTGACTCGAACCTGGATCCTCTGGTCTCAGTCTCCCAAGTACTGGGATTACAAGTGTGCACCACCACACCCAGCTGATTTTTTATTTTGAAACAAGGTCTCACTAGATTGCTGAGAATCTGGATACATTGCTGAGGCTGTCCTTGAACCCACGACCCTCCTGTCTTGCCTCTCAAGTACTTGGATTACAAGCGTGCGCCACCATGCCTGGCTTAAAATTTTTTATTTTGAGAGAATCTAAATAGCCCAGATTGGCTTTGAACTTTCAATTCTCCTACCCTGAGGATTCCTGATTAAGTGTAGGTGTGCACCACCATGCCTGCAGTACCTCTCTCTTAATTCCTACAGTGTGACGTATGTGGTAATCAACTCAGTTGGCTACCACAAAGGGGCCTACTTATATCATCTTCACCTAAATTAACCTCACTGTCCTTCCTTCCTTCCTTCCTTCCTTTTTATTTTTTATTTTTTTTGTGGTACTTGGCATTGAACCCAGGCGCATTCTACTTCTTTTTATTCTGTGTTTTGAAACAGGGTCTCACTAGGCTGCTGAGGCTGTCCTTGAACCTGCAATCCTCCTGTTTTAGCCTCCCAAGTACTGGAATTACAGCTTGCACCACCAAGCCCAACTCACTGTCTTTTCTAATGACTCACTCTTTACTGTTTTTACCATTTGCATAAGAATCTTTATCCAACAGAATGAGTCTCTTCTGTTTTAAAGTTTTATAAAAATGGCATTATTCAGCCAGGCAGAGTGGCACATGAGGAGGAGGATTGCAGGTTCACAGCCAGCCCAGCAATCTTGGGAGGCACTCCTCTACTTAGACTCTGTAAAAAAATAAGGCCGGAAAGCCGGGTGTGGTGGCGCACGCTTGTAATCCCAGTACTTGAAAGGCTGAGACCAGAGGATCTGGGTTCTCGACCAGCCTTAGCTACTTAGTGAGGTTCTCTGCAACTTAGTGAGACCCTGTTTCAAAATAAAGGAAAAAAAAAAAAAAATAGGACTGGAGGTGTAGTTTGGAGGTAGAATGCCCCTAGGTTTAATCCCCAGTACTGCAAAAAAAAAAGGTTGAGCGTGTAGCTCAGAGGTAGGATGCCTCTGGGTTCAATCTCCAGTACCACAAAAATAAATTAATAAAATTTTTAAAAGCCAATTTTTTTATTTTTTGCAGTACTGGGGATTGAACTCAGAGGCATTCTACCTCTGAGCTATACCCCCAGCCCTATTTTTTATTCTTTATTTTGAAACCGAGTCTCACTAAGTTGCGGAGTGCCTCACTAGGTAGCTGAGGCTGGCCGCAAACCCAGATCCTCCAGTCTCAACCTCCCAAATGCTGGGATTACAAGCGTGCGCCACCACGCCCAGCAAAAGGCAATCTTATTTGGCTTGTTTTTTCACTTACCTTTCCAGTGTAAGCTATAATTCACTCATTTGTATTCTTTTATGATATCTGTTTTGTGTATATACCTGTGGAGAGACATTTGTTTTGTTTTCAAGTTTTTACTAAGAAGTTACTATAAATAATCCCCTACTATGCACAATCGGGACTTTTTCTAGGGCAGTGATTCTCAGATGGGGGCAGTTTTGCTACTCACACCCCTAACCCACAGGATATTTAGCAATGTCTAGAGATTTTTTTTTTTCCAGTACTAGGGATTGAACCCAGGGGCATTCTACCTCTGAGCTACACCCCCAGTCCTATTTTTTATTCTTTATTTTTGAAACAGGGTCTCACTAAGTTGCAGAAAGCCTCACTAAGTAGCTGAAGCTGGCTGTGTACCTGGATCCTCCCGTCCCATCCTCCCAAGTACCTGGATTACAAGCGTGCACCACCACACCTGGCATAGAGATATTTTTATTATTACACCTGAAAAGTGATTCTAGCATTTGGTGGGTAGTTGCTGCTTAACACCCTTCAATTGTCAGCATAGCATAAATTATCTAGAATTATCCAGCATCACTTGTCAGTAGTGTGGAAACTGAGGACCCCTGTCTTGGTGCAGTAGTTTGTGAAGCATCAGCATCACCTAGGAACTTGTTAGAAATCTCCAAGGCACATACATAGGAGTAGAATTGCTAGTTATCAAATAAGCATATCATGCCGATTTGCCCATTTTCCTATAGGGTTGTGTTTCCCTCATATTTTTTGTTTATTTTTGTTCTGTTTTTGTGATACTGGGGGTTCTGCCTCTGAGCTACACCCCATCCCTATTTTATATTTTATTTTGAAACAGGGTCTCAATAAGTTGTGGAGGGCCTCACTAAGTTGTTGAGGCTGGCTGCAAACCTGCAATCTTCCTGTCTCAGCCTCCCAAGAACTGGGAGATTACAAGCGTGCACCACCACACCCAACTCTATGTATTTTGTTTATATGTTTTCTTTGTTGAGTGTTGAGGAAGAAAAGAAGACCCCTGGATATTCAGAAGCTGATTGAGCCCTCATAGCTAGGCCAGGCTGTTCTTCCGTTGGACATACATAATCCCAGAATACCAACCTAAGAAGAATACTCTCAGAGCACAATAAAATGAGACAAAACAATGATATTTCATGATTTTTCTAAGTGAACAACAGCTACCTCTTTACTAAATCATCATGTAAAGGATATTTTTTTCTTTCTACCCTTCTACATTTCTTAGTTGGGGGGCGGGGCTGATAGAGTAATAAGAGAACAGTGTACAAATTTATTTAATAAGGGTTTTATATGATTTGGGAACCTTCATAAGGAAATGAAGAGCTGAAGAAATGGTTGCACCTAAACTTTTTAATCCTGAGTCTGATGATGAGTGGAAAGCTGTGGGGAAATGTGATAGGACAAGGGGAACTGCTACATGCAGTGAACTGGGAAAACAGCACTGCAGGGGAGTTCTGGTTCCTTTCCTCTTTCAGAGAGAGTATGCTGTTTCCTTGGGTAAATGGAAGACACTTCTCACATGAGGGTGTTATGACCTGCTTCAGAGAAGGGGTGAGGAAAATCAGAGTCCTCAGATTTCTTCAGCTTAAAATGTTCAATAACCCAAGAAGTTTATTTTGGGGTAGCATGTCTTGAAACCCATCAGTAGAATTATCCTCACTTGGGGGGGTATTGGGGATTAAGCACAGGGGTGTTCTATCTCCAAGATATACCCTCAGAACCTTTTTTATTTTGAAACAGAGCCTCACTGAGTTGCTGAGGCTGGTCTCCAACTTGCAATTCTCCTATCTCAATTTCCCAAGGTATGATAGGGATGTGCCATCATACCCAGTTTACCTTCACCTTTCAAAAGCACCCAATCTAGAGGGAACCCATCTCTTAGACCTGCCCCAAATTCTAACACCTTTTCACTGAGGCACCACATGGTCTCTGTTGCTCCATGAGTTGGACTCAACTTGTTCAACTACAGATGTTCCTGTAGTTCTTTGGAATATATATTTAATTACATGTATATATTTTTGTGGTACTAGGGATTGAACCCAGGGGCATTTTACCTATTTTTATTTTTGTTTTTGAAACAGGGTCTCATTATATTGATGAGAGTCTCACTACTTGCTGAGGCTCTTCTTAAACATCTGATCCTTCTGTCTCAGCCTCCCAAGTACTGGGATTATAGGCGTGCACCACCACACCCAGATCTATATTTTTTAATGATTTTTTATATATAGTACTTCATATAACTTTCTTTCTTTCTTTTTTTTTTTTCTTTGCGGTACTGGGGCTGGTACCCAGGGGCATTCTACTTCTGAGCTACTCCCCCAGCCCTATTTTTGTGTGTGTGTGTGTGTGTGTGTGTGTGGTACTGGGGATTGAACTCGGGGGCATTCTACCTCCGAGCTATACCCTCAGCCCTATTTTTTATTCTTTATTTTGAAACAGGGTAGCTGAGGCTGGCCGCTGAGGCTGGCCGCAAACCCGGATCCTCCGGTCTCAGCCTCCTGAATGCTGGGATTACAAGCGTGCGCCACCACGCCTGGATACTTCATATATCTTAATATTGTCCCTTTTCATAAACATTCACTCTTAATTTTAGTTCAAGTTTTCCATCTTTCCCCTTCATGATTAGTACTCTTTATGTCATATTTTGAAAATTATTTTTTACTCCAAGATCATACAAACATTATTGCTGTAAGTTTCAAACTTTCATGTTTTTGGTTTATGTGAAATTAATTATGTATGTAACCTCGTTATGTGTGTAGAGATCCAATCATTTCTTTCTTTCTATTTTCCCCTTTTATGTGCAGAGAACCACCTTTGCCATATTTCGAATTTCTAACCATCCATGGATTAGACTAGAACTTTTAAAAAAAATCTAATAATAAATATAGTTTGTTATTTTTATGGTACTGGGATTGAATCCAGGGGCATTCTGTCTCCAAAGTACACCCCCAGCTGTATTTTTTTTTTTTTTTGAAACAGGGTCTTGCCAGGTTGATGAGTCTCACTACTTGCTGAGGCTGTTCTCAAACCTGCAATTCTCCTATCTTAGCCTCCCAAGTACTGAGATTACAGGTGTGTGCCACCATGCCTAGATATAAATACAGTTTAAGACTTTGAGATTCAGTTCATGTCAAGACTTATAAAACACTAGATAAGTGCCTAGGTCATGAAACAATGCATACAGATTAATGCTGCTTTTTATCAGTTGATGTTTAGTAATAAAACTTGACAAAATTTTTGTTAAGGTATAACTCATTCAGAGACTATACAAATTAGTAAGATTATGGTTGTCAGGAGAACAGTTTCACAGCAGAGGTATATATGAGTTTAGCAAAGTGATTGCTAACGATTTTCCTAAATCCCTCAAATAGCACAAAATATCACTTATATTTTTATATAGTGGAAGGATCTATGCTTTAAAACTTTACGTTTTTAGAGCCAGGTGTGATGGCTCATGTCTGTATTCCCAGTACTTGGGAGGCTGAGACAGAAGGATTGCAGGTTTGAGGACAGCCTCAGTAAGTAGTGAAACTCTCATCAATCTAGTGAGACCTTGTTTCCAAATAACAAAATCGGACTGGGGGTGTAGCTCAGAGGCAGAATGCCTCTGGGTTCAATCCCCAGTACCACACACACACACACACACACACACAAAAACAACTTTAAATTTTTATATGAAAGGAATGCATAAACTGTCGTGTGTGCGGTGTGTGTGTGTGTGTTTTACTTCTGGCATAAACTCTTGTCTTTTTCAGACACATGAGAGCTTGAAATAATATGGCAAAAGTAGGAATAGAACAAAAAGGAGGAAATGCCAAAAGCAAAAAAAGAATAATCCACAGAATTGATGCATTTCTCAGTTTAGAGGGACAAGGGGAAAGAAATCTAAGATTATTCCCACTATTCGAAGTTACTGGAAGCTCAAGATAATGAACTGCTGACAAGTTGTTTATGGTAGTCAGTAGTGTTCTGTTTGGGAGAAAGATATTCTGTCCAAATCTAATACTCCTAAACTTTCCTTGAAGGATTGTTTAGGAGCTTCAGAATTTGGGTAAATGTCCACCAAAAGTAAAAAGATTAAAATCCAAAATCCTGAGTGGCAAAGACTTGCAGGTACTTAGTTATTGTATAAATTTATTGCATTGGCATCATATGTCAGTAATTTATAAACTGGGTCTGCAAAAGTAGCCCAGGGAAAGAATATTAGACTGGGAGTTAAGAGATCGGGATTTTAATCACTGTCCTGCCACAAATCCATGTGAAATTGGGTTTAAGTATATGGGTCTCAGATTTCTTTAAGGGTGTGTGTGTATATGCGTGCATGCGTGCATGTGTCTGTATACCAGTGTAAGTATAACACACACACACGCACGGGTGTGGTGGCACATGCTGATATATTTTACACTTGCTGTAAAATATATATTTTACAATTGCTTGAGTAGACTCTGAACAATAGCACTGCAAAGAAACTTGAAGGTCTTGTAGTTTCATCCTACATATTAAATATTCCTAGTAGACGCTGAACAATAGCACTGCAAAGAAACTTGAAGGTCTTGTATTTTTACCCTACATATTCAATATTCCTAGCCGGGCGTGGTGGTGCACGCCTATAATCCCAATGCTTGGGAGACTGAGACAGGAGGATCAGAGGTTCGAGGCCAATAACACATGGTAACTTAGGGAGATCCTGTTTCAAAATAAATAAAAAGGGATGGGGTTGTAGCTCGAAGATAGAATGTCCCTGGGTTCAATCCCTAGTGCAATAATAATAATAATAATAATAATATTATTATTATTATTAATAGTAATTAATATCAGCGTAGGTCCCATTTATCCTACTTTCGTGTTGTGGCAAAACACTTGTAAGGTGGGCCATCAGGTCCCCTCTCCCCAGTTCTCAAATCTTAGAGTGAACCCTTTCTAGATCCTTTTGGCGGCTTGAGAGTTGACAGAATTTGTAAGACTACAAAAGAGCAGACAAGCTCCCAGTACGTCTGCAAAGACCGAGACATTTCCTAAACAGGAACATTGCATGGTGCTCTTAATAGGCTCGATCAGAAGGAAGGTCCTCGTGAGTTAAGCTTTCTTGCGCGCTAAACCTGCATCCTTTCTTTGTATTCTAGGGCGTGAAGCGCTTGTCTTTCTTGAGCAGAAGATGCGGGCCTGCCTGCGACAATCAGCCTGATAAGAAGGTAATCCCCGAAAGCGGCCTAACTCACTTGTCTAGAGACCTAGGGGAGCCAGCCCAGGAGCGCCGCGGCTCGGCCTGACCCGGAAGGGCTGACCGAGTAACCTCAGCTTCCCTAGCAACCTCAGCGTCCCTAGAAACCCGGCGGGATCCCGCAGCAGCCAGCCAGCCCTTCGGGTGCGGACTCTCGGGATGCCGCTGCAGGTGAGCGATTATAGCTGGCAGCAGACCGATGCTGCGGTCTTCCTCTCGCTGCCCCTCCGAGGAGTGAGCATCAGGGACGCGGATGTGTTCTGCACCGAAAGCTATTTGAAGGTAGGGATTCGAGTGGCACCTGCGGTCCCCGGGGCGTGGGCCCGAGCATCTGCCCTGCGCCTTTGCTGCGTGCAACTTCAGAGTCGGGTTTTAAATCCAATTTTAAGAATACAAGCGGGGGCAGGGGAAAAAGCAGGTGGTGGCTCACTCCTGTAATCCCAGTAATTGGTAATTGGGAGGCTAAGACAGGAGAATCGCAGGTTCGAGGCCAGCCTCAGCCTAATGAGACTCTTTAAAAAAAAAATAGGGAAATAGGGCTGGAGGTGTAGCTTGGAGGTGGAATGCCATGCCCCTGGTTTCAATCCCTACAATCCCTAGTAAAACACACACACACACACACACACACACACACACACACACACACACACACATCCTGGGAGGCTGAGACAGGAGGATCACAGGTTTACGACAAGCCTCGACAATTCAGCGCGAGGCCCTCAACAACTTAGATCCTGTTTCAAAAATTAAAAATAAAATAGGGCTAGGTGTGTGGCTTTAAGGTAGAATGCCCCGGGTTCAATCCTTAGTTACACACACACACACACACACACACACACACACACACACACACACACCTAATCCAAGCCCCGTCTAGTGATGAAAGATTGTAATCCCAGTGCTTGAAAGGCAGAGACTAGAGGTATCGCACATTCGAGGCCAGCCTCAGCAAGTTAGTGAGGCCTTATTTCAAAATAAAAAATAACAAGGACTGGCGATTAGCTCAGTGGTGGAGCACCCACGGTTCAGTCCCGAGCACCACTGCCACCAAAAAAACAAAACAACAACAAATAAACCCCCAAGACAACAAACCTGAATTTCATACAGGTGACATCTCATCTGTAGATAATTGTTATTCAGCCCAGAGATTACTTCTATCATATGTCTTGCTAAATGTTGCTACCTAGAATAAATTTAGT
Source organism: Graphiurus murinus (assembly GCA_004027655.1). Lineage (NCBI taxonomy): Eukaryota > Metazoa > Chordata > Mammalia > Rodentia > Gliridae > Graphiurus > Graphiurus murinus. The sequence goes on from PVLC010027733.1 coordinate 14,763, forward strand.
GAGCCTTTAAGAAAATTAGTTTGGCCTTTGTCATGTATTTCTTTTAATGGCAATATCTTTATTTTGTGTGAATTTTTGTTGTTGTGGTGGTGATGGTATTAGGAATTGAACCCAAGGGCAAGTTACACCCACAGTACTTTTTATTTTTTATTTTGAAACGGGGTCTGGCTAGGTTGCTGAGAGTTTCTCTAAGTTGCTGAGGCTGGTCTCAAACCTGTGATCATCCTGTCTCAGCCTAGGATTAGAGACATTGTGTGACTAACTTAATTTCTGTTTTCTCTCTTCTGAATAGGTCAACTTTCCTCCATTTTTATTTGAGGCATTCCTCTATGCTCCCATAGATGATGAGAGCAGCAAAGCAAAGATTGGGAATGACACTATTGTCTTCACCTTGTATAAAAAAGAAGCAGTCATGTGGGAAACCCTTTCTGTGTCAAGTGGTGAGTTCTTTATTAAAAGATGTTCATCTGGCTGGGCATGGTGATGCACGCTTGTAATTCCAGTACTTAGGAGGCTAAGACAGGAGGAGCACAGGTTCGAGGCCAGCCTCACCTACTTAGTGAGGCTCTCTGCAACTTAGTGTGATGCTGTTTCAAAATAAAGAATAAAAAATAGGACTGGGGTGTAGCTCAAAGATAGAATACCCCTGGGTTCAATCCCCAGTAACACACACACACACACACACACACACACACACACACACACACACAGATATTCATCTACATGTATTGCAGACTCTAGTGGACATTACTTGTTCTATAGTTCCACCACAGAAGGTTGCTGCTCTAGGCAGCTACCGAAAAATTACCTTCTTGCACAAAAATGACTTGGAGTCAGATATGATAATTTAGAGAAAATTATATTTAATAATTGTAATAATGTTTGGGATGTGGGGTGGTTGGGGAGGAGTTAGCTGACAATTCTCCTGTCCCCCTGCAGCCAGCACCTGTCTTTTATTGAGGGTTTAAATAAAGCAAACAGCAAGGAGGTCACAAGTTAAGTTTTAGGGAAAGGCAATCACAAGCTAGGTTTAGGGAGGAGCAAGGTAACACAAACCAGGGAGAATAGGAGCTCATCAAAGTCTACCTTTCGGTTCCATTGGTCCAAGAAAGTTTGTATGCTTGCAGACAATTTCCACTTAGCATGTACTATGTACATAGCTAAACTGGTCCAAAATGGTGACCTCATTGCGTGGGCTAAGATGGCTCCCAACATGTGTGCGCTTTTTCTGACTTAGGGCTTTTAAAAGTTCTTTGAAACAACTATGCTGTGTAGGAGAAGCAAGACTTTTCTTGGCTGTTTAGACAGGTCTGTGGAAAAATGAGCAGATTAACAGGAGAAAATGTATACAAATTTGTTAATTTTTAATATTACCCATTTAGGGGAATCATAGGAAGGAAAAGTAAATATCCCCCCAAAAAGTGGTGAGACTTAAGAGTCTACACAGACTTTTTTTTTCGTACTGGGGATGGAACCCAGCCAGGGACCTTCTATCTCTGAGCTACACCCACAGCATTTTTTGTTTGAAACAGGTCTCACTAGATTGCTGAGAATCTCACTATATTGCTGAGGCTGTCCTCAAACTTGTGATCCTCCTGTTTCAGCCTCTCAAGTACTAGGATTACAGTTGTGTGCCACCATGCCCAGCAACTACATAGATTGACTGTCTTCACTTCTCTCTCTCTCTCTCTCTTTGGTGTGTGTGTGTGTGTGTGTGTGTGTGTGTGTGTGTTACTGAGGATTAAACCCATGGGCATTTTACCTCTGAGCTACCCTCAGCCCTTGTTTTATTTTTTGTTTTGAAACAGGGTCTCACTAAGTTGCAGAGGGTCTCACTAAGTAGCTGAGGTTTGTCTTAAACCTGTGATTCTCCTATCTTAGCCTCCCAAGTACTGAGATTACAGGTGTATACCACCATACCCGTATATTTTTTATTTTGAAACAGGATCTCACTAAGTTGCCAGGTCTGGCCATAAACCTGCAATCCTCTTGACTCAGCCTCCCAACTATAACAATATCTTTGTTATCCTGTGTGTTTTATTTCATACATTTAAAGCCATTATGGCCACCAGGCATGGTGGTACACATCTGTAATCTCAGTACTTGGGATGCTGATATACCTCAGTAATTTAATGAGACTGTTTCAAATTTTTTTTAAAAATGGCTGAGGTGTAGAGCCAGTATGGTGTACACTTGTAGTCCTAGTACTTGGGAGACTGAAACCGGAGGATCACAGGTTCAAAACCAACCTCAGCAACTTAGTAAAGCTCTCAACAACTTAGTGAGACCCTGTTTCAAAATAAAAAATAAATAAATAAAATAGGTCTGGGGGTGTAGCCTAGAGGTAGAAGGCCCCTGGTCCATTACCAGTACCACAGAAAAATGGGGGCTGTGGTGTATCTCTGAGGCAAAATGTCCCTGGGGTCTATCCCCAGTATCAGTGTGTGTGTGTGTGTGTGTGTATGTGTGTGTATATTCCCAGTACTTGGGAGACTGAGATAGGAAGATCACAGCTTTGAGTCCAACCTCAGCAATTTAGCAAGATCTTCAGCAACCTAGTGAAATCCTGTTTCAAAATAAAATAGGATGGGGTTGGGGGCATAGCTCAGAGGATACCCCTGGGTTCAATCCCAAATTTAAAAAAAATGTTTTCACTGCTTGTAAAGTTGAGTCAAAAGGAATCTTATCCTGTGTCAGTATGTTAGTTTCCTCCTAAATCAAACAAATTAATGATAATCTTGATTTAGCAATATTCCTTCTATTTTAGTTGACAAAGAGATGATGCAGAGAATAAGAGAGAAATCTATTTTACAAGCACAAGAGAAAGCAAAAGAGACAACAGAAGCAAAAGCTGTGGCAAAGCGGGAAGATCAAAAGTATGCACTAAATGTCATGATGAGGGTAAGTTGTAAGGTGATAGGAAAAGTCCTCTGAACAGATAACAATAAGCCGGGCATGGTAGGCATGCCTGTAATCCCAGTATTTGCAAGGCTGAGAGGAGGATCGCAAGTTTAAGACCGGCCTCAGCAACTTAGTAAGACCCTATTTCAAAACAAAAAATAAAGAGCCAGACACGGTGGCACATACTTGTAATCCCAGTACTTGGGAGGCTCAGATAGGAAGATCACAGGTTCAAGGACAGCCTCAGCAAGTAATGAGACTCTCATTAACCTAGTAAGACCCTCTTTCAAAGTAAAAATAAACTAGGCTAGGGTGTGTAGCTCAGAGGTAGAATGCTCCTGGGTTCAATCTTCAGTACAACACACTCCAAAAAAAAAAAAAAAAAAAAGGAGGGAAGTGTTATATTAGAGGTAAAATGCCACTTTGTTCAATCCCCAGCACCCGAGAGAGAGAGAGAGAGAGAGAGAGAGAGAGAGAGAGAGAGAGAAACAGTACTGATTAGTTCCAATCAGTGTACTTCTTAGCATCCAGTTATATTACATTCTGTGTTTTATGGGACATCTACTATTTGCATGTGTTCCTGAAAATCTGTATGAAAGTTGAGGGTATTCAAGTTGGATGGTAGCTGGGCATGGTGACGCACACTTGTAATCCCAGTATTTGGGAAGCTGAGACTGGAGGATCCGGGTTCGAGGCCAGCCTCAGCTTCCTAGTGAGGCACTCTACAACTTAGTGAGACCCTGTTTCAAAATAAAGAATAAAAAATAGGGCTTGGGGGTATAACTCGGAGGTAGAATGCCCCTGAGTTCAATCCCCAGTACTGAAAACAAAAAAAAAGTTGGATGGTAAACTGGGTGCTGTGGTGTACACCTGTAGTCCAAGCTACTCCAGAAGTTGAGGCAAGAGGATCACGTGAACCCAGCAGTGTGAGACCCTAGGTTTAATCCCCAGCACTGAAAACAAAAAAACAAGAAACTCTAGACATTACCACATGTCTTGGAATGGGGGAAAATTGCTTAAAACTAATCAGAATAGTGCTATTTATTTATTTTTGCGGTACTGGGGATTGAACTCAGGGGCATTCTACCTCTGAGCTACACCCCAGCCCTATTTTTTATTCTTTATTTTGAAACAGGATCTTACTAAGTTGCGGAGGGCCTCACTAAGTAGCTGAGGCTGGCTCCCAAGTACTGGGATTACAAGCATGTACCACCATGCCCGGCTAGTGCTTTTTATTTTAAGAGGCTTGACCTACACATCTCTTTAGGGTTTTTTTTTTGTTTGTTTGTTTGTTTGTTTCAGTACGAGGGATTGAACTCAGGGGCATTCTGCCTCCGATCTACATCCCCAGCCCTATTTTTATTCTTTATTTTAAAACAGTGTCTCACTAAGTTGCAGAGGCCTCACTGAGTAGCTGAGGCTGGCCATGAACCTGCGATCCTCCTGTCTTAGCCTCCCAAGGACTGGGATTACAAGTGTGCACCACCATGCCTGGCTTCTTTGGCTATTCTTGAGTTGTAGCCTTTTTTTTTTTTTTTGGTACTGAGTATTGAACTCAGCAGTTTTCTACCTCTGGACTACACCTCCAGCCCTATTTTTTTATTTTTTATTTTGAAAGAGTCTCACTAAATTGCAGTTGGCATAATTAAGTTGCTGGGGCTAGCCCAAAACCTACGATTCTCCTTTCTCAGCCTTCCAAGTACTGGGATTACAAGTGTGTGCTGTCACACCCAGCTTGAGTTGTAGCCTTTATGATAAGTGGGTAAATATAAGGAAAGTATTTCCCTGAGTCTTGTGAGTCACTCTAGAAAACTGTGGGAACAGAAGTACCAGAGTCCTGGACTTCTGATTGGCATCTAAGTGTATGGGGGGAGAGAGGTTTGTGGGACTGAGCCCTAAAGCTGTGGATCTGATGCTAACTCCTGCTAGATGGTGTTGGAATTGAACTGAAATTGGTCAGTGTAAGAAAAATTCTTTGGCAATAAGAAGTGAAGTGTTATCTGGGCATGGTGGCTCATGCCTGTGATCCCAGTACTTGGAGGGCTGAGACTGCAGGATCACAGGTTTGCAGCCAGCCTCAGCATCTTAATAAGGCCTTCTGCAACTTAGTGAGACACTGTTTTAAAATAAAGAATAAAAATAGGGCTGGGGGTGTAGCTCAGAGATAGAACTGGGTTCAATCCCTAGTACCACCAAAAAAAGAAAAGAAACATAAAGTATTGTGAGAGCCAGGTGCAGTGGCACACATGTGATCCCAGCTATTCTGAGGCTGAGTCAGGAGGATCACAATTTGAGGGCAGTCTGGACAACTTAGTGAGGCCCAATCTCAAACAAAAAGGGCTGGGGGGGGGTGGCTCAGTGAGGGAGCGCTTTCCTAGAGGTGTGCCATGTGGGAATCCTTGGGTACAGTCTCCATTACAAAAAAAAAAAAAAAAGAGTCTTGTGAAATTATAGGAGAGGAGGAAACTGGTTTTCCCCTATATATTCTTTCTCTTTGATATATGTGGTCTTTTATTTTCCCTTTATCATAACTTCTTATGCTTTTCTCTTTGCTGTAGTTCCTTTATCACCTACTCTGTGAACTCTTTCTTTGTTCCTCCTCTTCCTTATTACTCTCAGAATACTACTGTATCCTTTTTTTTATTTTAGTTTTTTTGTTTGGTTGGTTTGTTTGTTTTGTTTTTGTGACACTGGGGATTGAACCCAGGGACATTCTACCTCTGAGCTACACTCCCAGCCCTATTTTATTTTTATTTTGAAACAGGATTGTGTAGGTTGATGAGAGTTTCACTACTTGCTGAGGCTGTCCTCGAACCTGTGATCCTACTGTCTCTGCCTCCCAAGTACTGGTATTACAAGCATGTGCCACAATGCCCAGCTACTTTATGCCTCTTATACAGTTTACTATAAATTAAAATTATAGCTATAGTTCCTTAAGTACATCTTGGCTTAATACCAGAATTTTGCTATTTTGTTTTAAAGAACAGTCTCATTTTGGGTCATTAATGCTTAGTCTTACGTTTGTGTGTGTGTGTGTGTGTGTGTGTGTGTGTGTGTGTGGTACTTGGGATTGAACCCAGGGGCATTCTACTTCCAAGCTACACCCCTAGCCCTATTTTTTTGTTTTGTTTTGTTTATTTTTACTTTGAGATGGGGCCTTGCTAGGTTGAACCTAGGGGCATTCTACTTCTGATCTATACTTCCAGCCCTATTTTGTTTAATTTTTTGTTTTTAAACAGGGTCTCACTAAGTTGTGGAGAGCCTTACTAAGTTGCTGAGGTTGGCTGCAAACCTGCAATCCTCCTGTCTCAGCCTCCCAAGTACTGGAATTAAAAATGTCCACCACCATGCCCAGCGTGACTTAACCTTTACACTAACAAATTTATTTTTTCACCAAGCCCTTAGATAACATGCCCACCACATCTTACATATGAATAAACTAAGGTTAGAGGAAGTGGTTGCCCAAGATTAGTCTATGTCCCATGACCCTCAAATCAATAGGCCTTCTATGAATCATTTGCCTTCTCCATTTTAATTCTGTATTCAGAAATATTGCTACAGAGTCGGGCGTGGTGGTGCATGCTTGTAATCCCAGTACTTAGGAGGCTGAGATCGGAGGATCCAGGTTCGCAGCCAGCCTCAGCTACTTAGTGAGGCCCTGTTTCAAAATAAAGAATAAAAAATAGAACTGGGGGTGTAGCCAAGAGGTAGAATGCCCCTGGGTTTAGTCCCCAGTACAGCAAAAAAAAAAAAAAAAAAGGAAATATTGCTACAGATGTAGTTACCAGAGTTTAGAGGTGCTGGGTGTGGTGGTGAACACCTATAATCTCAGTACTTGAGAGGCTGAGACAGGAGGATTGCAGATGGGAGGCCAGCTTCAATGATGTGGTAAGATTTTGTTTCAAAACTGAAAAAATAAAAATAGGACTGAGGTTCTAACTCAGAGGTAGAAAGCCCCTGGGTTCAATTCCCAGTACCAAGGGGAGGGGGGCAATTTAGAGGTAAGAATAATTTATTGTTATAATTAATTTCTTATTTATTTATTTAATTATTTTGTGGTACTAGGGATTGAACCCAGAGGAATTCTACCTCCAAACTATACCCCCAGCCCTATTTTATTTTTATTTTGAAATGGAGTCTCCCTAGGTTGATGAGAATCTCTCTACTTACTGAAGTTGTCTTTGAACCT